>JASIRB010000107.1:0-206417 GCA_030323885.1 Branchipolynoe longqiensis | reverse complement strand
CGACGCAAGAAGCCGGCAGCTGCACACTTAGCAGCGCCCGAGGACACACCGGAGCCGGCTCAAGCATCAGCGGCCAGCGCTGTTGATGGCTGCAACAGCGACATAATTCAAGCCATGCAGGACCTGGTCACGGGCCTGAGGACTGATCTCGTCACCAGGATGGAGGCCCTGGAGGCGGCAAACAGGAAGAAAAGTAGTGTGAATACGGAATACCACACTCAGGATACTAGTGACAGTGACTGTGACAGTGACACTGGAAGTGAAACTGACACTGGAGAAGTGGTGACGATACGTGCTGGTCAACGCAGTCACACATCGGTGGCTCAATTCTGCGACACACCAAAGACCAAGTCGAGGAAAAAACAAAAGAGGAGGACAGCGAACCCACTGAGGTTCCAACACATGGAGGAATCACAGTACAATGACGCTTACCATGAACCCGCGGCACGCACTGGATCGCACCGACGGACACAGACCGCCCGGCTTGGTGACCGCATGGACCATGCCGACAACGCGGAAGCCATCAACGAATTGCTGGCTGCCGCCGGGACCGCAGTCATAAAGAAAAAAGGTAAAACCGCATTGCTTCCTCATCTGTTTGTTGTGCATGGTGATAAGCACGAGAAAGTCGGACTCGCGGAGGCAACGCTGCCTGAATATATAGCTGCATTGTGTAGAATGACGAAAGTGGTGGAAGTTCCGGTAGCATGGAGGGAGCCGATCCTTGAGCATATTCATCAGTTAGCTACTATGGCGTCCGTCTGGGAGTGGGAGACATGCCGCCGCTGGTCAGAGCGGGTCTTCGAGATGATAGATGACGGCTGCCTCCCACTCGGGTGGGCAGATAACTATGCCATAAAGGACCTCCAAAGGGACGCATTTGCAGCCGGCACCAAAATCACCAACCGACCCACTGCTAAATACAATAACGCCAACAGAAACACCACCACCATCAATGCCTACAACCCTTACCCCGCCATGGCTAGCAGTAGGCAAGACTTCAACCGCGATACGGACGGTAAGCCCTGCAATGTCTGGAATTGGGGCAACGACTGTGGTTTCGAATCCACACATGGTGAACACCCTGACAAAAAGCTGCACATATGCGCCTGGTGCGCCAATAAATACAGGCGCACCAACATCCATAAGGAGAAGGACTGCCAAAATAAGAGGCGTTTTCTGGAGAAGAAGGCAGCCCATCCCAGTGCCACGGGCACAACACAACCGTACCAGGGTTTTTAATTAATGGCTCCATGAACAGTGCAGACCCAGGCATGGAGCCTGAGAATGAACGAAATAACAACAACGACACAAAACGACACGTAACGATCAATGTGAGTAATCTACCATGTAGTAACTTAATTCTGAACTGCTCCACCCCTGCACAAATTACCGCAGGTCCGCCGGAAATACACAGGCAGGCCCGATTGAATAAATACATCAAAGATGGCAGCAGCACTGACTCGGAGAACGATCCCAACCAACCCAAAAAAGCCGTTGGGAGAGGTGGGAAGCAAAAGGCTGAAGGCCGCCATCATAACAACGGTGGCTATGTACAGCCTGCACCGAGACTGGACGACAACACCACCGCAACACAACGTGGCCACACCAGCGCCGCCGAAATAAGATATCCGCCGAATCAAGGGCTGACATCATTGGCCGACCACTGCCACGGGATCCAGGATGGTCGCCCCCCGGATGGCCACTCCAACGGATGGATATAAAAAACAATGGCCGCCGACAAGCAAGACGACCATGCAGACAAGTGGACTCCACCTGGGCATGTGAGTCACGCGTGTGGGGAGCAGCCATGGGTATCGACACTCGCCCCCGCACCACCAGTGAGTCCAGTCGAGCACGATAACTTTACTGAGAATATTCATGAAATTCTTGATGATGTTCCTGTTTGTGAGGTGGACGGCCAACTGCCACCCCCACCCCTCACCCCCATTGCATATAGACCCATCTTGGACAGGATATGGCCCCAACCACTTGAGGCACAATGGGCAGGTCACCCCGAGTATCTAGAGATATATAGGCAAGTCAGACTCACAGCACTCCCCAACCACATCTGCGCTAGGATCTCTATCCCCTCAGGCCTCAATATACCTGAATGGAGGCGCCTTCTTACTGGTTACCATGACAAGCAACTTGTTGACTATCTTGATTTTGGCTGGCCCGTTGACTATACTGCAGACACGCCCCCCACGTCAACCACCGAGAACCACGCGGAGGACCCCGCCCACCTGACATACATTGAAGACTACGTCAACACGGAACTTCAACATGGGGCGCTCCTCGGACCATTCTGTGAGCCTCCCTTCACACCCTGGGCTCAGTCCAGCCCCATGATGACACGCCCAAAGAAGAACACCACAAGCAGGCGTGTCATCGTGGACCTCAGCTGGCCTAGGATGGCAAGCGTGAACAGTGGCATACAAAAAGGGTATTATCAAGGCAAGCCGAGAGTCTATACACTCCCCAATGTGATGGACGCCGCCGACGAGGTGGAGAGGCTGGGCACGGGATGTTATATCTGGTCTGCTGACCTCGCACGCGCGTATAGACAACTCCGCACCTGCCCACTCTCCACTCCCTTGCTAGGCATCCACCTACACGGAAACTACTATACTGATACCGCTCCTCCATTCGGGTGTCGGACATCCTCTATGGCATGTGCTCGGACCACGAATGCGGTCGTATACCTGCTCCGAAAACGTGGTCACTTTCTACACTGCTACCTTGATGACTTTGTGGGCGTGGCACCCACACTCCAGACAGCGACCGCCGCATATGACGACTTCAAGCGACTAGCAGACACACTGGGTCTGGATCTCTCCCCCAATAAGTGCATACCCCTGACTAAGACCCTTGAGTGGCTCGGTTTTGTCATATCCGCAGATGACATGACGGTTACCATCCCCAGAGACAAACTTGATGACACCATGAATGACTGCCGCGCGTGGATGACGAAGCCCAAGGCAACCAAAAAAGACATCCAGAGACTAGTTGGCAGGCTCCACCACATTGCCAAATGCGTGGAGCCAGCCAGACGTTTCATGTCACGAATCTTCGACGCCCTACGCAGCGCTCCATGCACTGGTAAACACGATGTGCCTGATGAGCTAAGATCTGACATCAGGTGGTTTCTTCAATATGCCGCGAACTCGAATGGCATATTTCTGTTAGACCCCACTAAAAAACAAATATGGGTGATAGAATGTGACTCATGCCTGAAAGCGGGAGGCGCTTTCTCCAGTGAGCACTACTACTCTCAAACCTACCCGGACGACATCACGAGGAAACATACCAACATTGCCCACCTCGAGGCGATTAACCTCGTAGCCGCAATGAAGAACCTCGCCCCTCACAATCCGGAAGATTACACTATTGTAATCAACACTGACAACATGGCAAGCCAACAGGTCCTCTCATCTGGTGCGGGCAGAGACCCTATCCTCACGCCCTGCGCCAGAGAGATCTGGTTGTATGCTGCCACCAAACATTGTCGCGTGGAAATTCTTCACAAGCATGGAAAGGATCTGATCCTTGCCGATGCTCTCAGTAGAAAAAGCATTGATGATACTGCTGTTAAGAAAGCCAACAAACTCACTCATGAAATGAATTTGACTGAAATTAACATAACATTCGATGACATTTTCACTACAGGTCTCTAGGATAACCTGTGGATCTCGACTATAATTGCTCCTCTATCCCCAGGTTACCCAGACGACACACACACCAGGGTGATGGAGCTCTACTTCGTCGGGCTGGCGGTCGGAACGTGGAAGAACAAGTCCCTGCAAGCAAAGAGATACCTACGATTTGCAGCAACCCACCATTTTGACCCTCTGGACCCCGCCCAGTATGACCTCCTCGCCTACATATTATCACTCAACGAATCCCTGATAGCACCAGGTACTGTAATGAATTATATTAGCGGGGCCAGAACATGGGTCCTCCTTTTCGGGGGCACCACTTCAGCATTTGACTGGTACCCCTTAACTCTAATGAAGCGCGGAGTACTCAGACTATCAAACCACAGAACACGACAAGCCCCACCCCTATCACCATCATCAATACAGGCAGTGGTCCGGCACCTGATTACTGCCGGACCAGATGCTGCTGTGCTGATAGCGGCCATATTGATTGGATACACCACACTATTGAGACAAGGGAACCTGCTAGCCAGCCACGCCCCCAAGACCCTGGCCACTCACTACGACAACACGACCTGACACTCACAAGCGAAGGGCTCACCGTAACAGTACGATCCACAAAGACCAGGTGGAGACCAGGACAAGACTACACCATATCCATTGCACCACGCCCCCACTCCGTGTGCTGCCCAGTGACAGCCTGGAGCCGTTACATCCGACTACACGCTCCCCCACAGGCAGGCCCTGCATTCACACTGCCAAGAGGGGGCCCCCTTACAGCGCCGATCCTCCTGGCAGCACTACGAATGGCCCTCTTAGCCACTGGACACACTGCACCTGACGACTACTCTCTACACAGTCTCAGAAGGGGTGGTGCCCAGGCATGTGCTGCATCTGGAGCCTCGCTTAAGGAGATAATGGAGCTCGGGGCATGGTCCTCTACGGCAGTCCACACATATGTCCCTAGTGACCAGATATGCCCTAGGCCTCAAACTCTCCCTTAAATTGGTCAAGAGTTTGAGTCCCGGTCCTTAACCACTTGACTCACACAGACTGGGGAAGCTTCGAATGCTCTGGACTGCCGGTTACCAATCTTGTACCATCATAACTGACCAATGTTCTGCATATCTGATATCATACTTGACTATATGTATCTATCTGACTTATTGAACCTACCTGTTATTATGTATCAGATTGACCTTGTATCGCATGTGAGCCCTTCCGATCAGAAGTAAATAACCGTTATATAATACCTCTGTCTCCGTCTCGTTAATTGTGGATGTTACGCGTAACATTGGTAATTTACGGCGGAGACAGGAACACCACGAATTGACTTACACCGGTGCAGTGGCGCCATCTGGCAGAAACCCTGATAAACTACAAGCATAACGTGGTTCCTGGGGTTCCTCCAGATGGCGCCACGGGCAGTTACTGCGTCACACGACCACCAGATCATTCCAGATTCGATCAGAACCGCCGCAGCCGCTGTCATCAAAGCACCCCTCTCGTTTTCTTCCCCCACCCACCCACACCGTTAAATGGAGAGTAACGATAGGGTCAAGAGTTTGAGTCCCGGTCCTTAACCACTTGACTCACACAGACTGGGGAAGCTTCGAATGCTCTGGACTGCCGGTTACCAATCTTGTTCCATCATAACTGACCAATGTTCTGCATATCTGATATCATACTTGACTATATGTATCTATCTGACTTATTGAACCTACCTGTTATTATGTATCAGATTGACCTTGTATCGTATGTGATCCCTTCCGATCAGAAGTAAATAACCGTTATATAATACCTCTGTCTCCGTCTCGTTAATTATTGCTTTTTTCCATCTACTAATTAGTGCCCTCCATCACTCTTGCAGGTGTGTTGGGGACAACATACTTAGGAGCAATGTCTGTGATTTTCCAATTAGAAATATGTGCCTATATGGTAAGGTTCAGCAAGTTCTATTTAAAATGTTATTTATTTACTTCTATTCCTACGCATGTTACAAAATGTAGCAAATGCGATATAACAAATACACGCATCGATTGTATCTTTTTGGCCAAGTTAGTGTAACCAATTTTGTTGCCATATATGTATGTATATATATATATATATATATATATATATTTTACCTCGGTACTAAGCCTCTGGCTGATCGTGGTCGAGGGAGAAGGAAGCAACATCCTGGTACAGCAATTAGCATATTCCGCTCATAACTGGAGGAACATTACGAGCAGTACAGCAGTTATTTACCGAGGATTTACCTAGTTCTACTGTAAGTACCGAAACATAAACCGACATAGCTGTTTATGAACATCTATAGCACATGCTTATCAACCTTTTATAAAGGTTTTTCTTACATTAAGTGTATTATAAGGCTGTGCTTTTTCGGTGCCGTAGTTACTGGAGGCATCCATTTTATTTTTGCCGCCCGTTGCCGAACGGAGAGACATGTTGGCGGGAGTCATTTCGTCGCTTAGACAGAGTTTATTTTTGCCGCCCGTTGCCCAACGGAGAGACATGTTGACCGGAGTCATTTCGTCGCTATGTTAGTTTTTTCTTATGGCGTACCTCCGAGTTGCATAAAATTTTCACCAATCTGTTGGCACTGATGCCACGGGTGGGAGAAGTGTATGTGACAGAGAGTGTGGGCGGAATCTACACTGGTCCCGCCTCTCAATTGGTTTCGGTTCGACTTGCTCGGCTGTTACACTTTCGATACACATTAGCTTTTCACGCCTGGTGTAAAATTGGTGTAAATACAATTTTATTGCCCTCCTGTGTGCTTTGCACCATCTGCGCTGTTCCACTGGTCCAGTTGCACCTTGAGCATGTCCTAAAAACCTCCTTTTGGTTGTTTTACAGACGACTCAACATGGCCGCGAAGCGGGGTACCAAGGGTGTTCCACATACGTTGAGCGAAGGAGACGCGACCCCTGGGCGCTCGTTAGCCGTATCACGTGACCGCTCGCCCGAGGCAGGGCCCTCCCAAGTTGATGGGAATGAGCAAATGGTACGACTCATCCGGGAGCAGTTGCAACAACTACTCCCTACGCCGCCCTCCAAGGCTTCGCCAAAAGCACACGCCTCTCTCTCGTAACAATCCGACTGGGAGGACCTGTCCGATCAACAAACAACGGACTCAGAGGTGGCGCTAGGCAAGAAAAGAAAACGACAAAAGAAATATTCATCCGGAGGGGATGAGTATTACAAAGCCAGAAATAAGGTGAAAAAGGTCAAGAGGACAAAGAAAAAGAAGAAACAAAATCCTCTTCTTCTGACTCTTCAGGGTCCACCACTACGGACTCTGATTCCGACGACCCACATGCCGGTACTTTTGCTAACATAACCGAAAAGGTAGCGAAGAAGATCAGGATCACAAAAAAGAGCAAGATAAACACCTGCTCTTTGCTGCGGAAAAACCTAAAGGGCCACTTTGATACGTTCAAACCAGCAGAAACGCTAACAAAGCTGGCAGAACAATACACAGGGATCAGAGGCATCCCAGAAGCGACCATAAAAGAAATGGACGACGACGTGACCATGAACGAGGATCGCAAAAGATTTGAGACCTGTCTACACACGGTCCACAAAGGAGTCTTAGTAGCACTCGCCGCCATCATGCCGGTAGCTAACCGAATGATGACCGGAAACAAGTTCACCACCGTCACAGCGGACATGAACTCGGCTATTGCGGCGCTTACAGCGACCAGCAATTTCCTATCTTATCGACGATTTGAAAACGTGTACAAATCCGTCACCACCGACGCTGGAAAAGAAGTCGCCAGATCCAAAAAAGTTGTCGACAACGACGGAAAAGAGTACACGCTTTTCCTCGCACCCAAACCAATCACGGGAAAACCACTTGATAACACCAAGATGTTTGGAGGACAACTCCAATATCTCTTCAAGCAAGTGGAGACCAAAGCTAAGCAGTCTAAACACCTGGATGGCAAGAAAGACACTAACACCTCTAAATTTAAAAAATCTAGATCGGATTTTCGAGGACGCCGAACTGGGCAGTCAACAGCCAGGTTCGGGAACAGGAACTACGGCTACCAGCCGAGAGGACGGGGCCAACGGAACCAATACGGGTGGAACGATGGCAACCGGCCATTCAGGAGAGACAACCCACCCCAGAAGCAGTTCCCCAAGCCAGCCAGCAAATAGAGTCTGCAACGCAAACCAGTGTAAGCAAATTTGTTGCCGGTAATGTGGTAAACCATTTCATTGAATGGGAACAAATCACAACAAACGACAAAGTCCTGGACATTGTTAGAGGGGTGGTTATCCCCTTTATAGAAACCCCCGTACAAAAGAGAATAAATACCCTTTCCTTATTGCTTGTCATTAGAAGAACAACTAGCTTTAAACCAAGAAGTAGAAAAATTTGAAAATAAGGGTATTATTACACCGGTCCAACATGAGAATGGCGAATACATTTCTAACATTTTCTCTAGACCCAAACCTAATGGAGAAATTAGGATGATTTTAGACTTAACTATCTTGAATAATTTGGTCGAATATAAACATTTTAAAATGTTTTCACTTGAAACAGCCCGGGATCTAGTAATGCATGGGGCCTGGCTTGCCAGTGTGGATCTAAAAGATGCCTATTATACAATTCCAATTTTTGAAGGCCACAGGAAATTCCTACGGTTTATTTGGCGAGGTCAACTCTATGAGTTCACATGCTTACCCAATGGTTTGGCGTGCGCACCACGCCTATTCACTATGTTACTTAAACCAGTCTTTGCACAAATGGCCAAGGATGGCTACGTCATGTTCCCTTACATTGACGATTCATTCATTCTAGCACGTACTGAGAACGATTGTAGGCTAGCAGTCAAAGACCTGTGCAATATTCTAACAAAATTAGGTTTCTATATTCACGATAAGAAATCCGTTCTAAAACCTACCACAATTTTAAAATTCTTGGGGTTTCTGATAGATACACAACAAATGACTATATCCTTAACTAACGATAAGATCCAAAAATTCAACATAAACTCATCGGATTTGTCAAAGATCAAAAGACCAAAAATAAGACAAGTAGCAGTCCTCATTGGACTAATGGTAGCCTACGCACCAGCTATCTTATATGGCAAAGCACACATCAAATCACTTGAAATAGATAAGAATATTGCCCTGTCAAAAGCAAAAGGCAATTATGACAATTTCCAAAGCGGGGCATGAAAACATCCACTGGTGGTTGCTACACATACACAATTCGAGCAACCCTATCCGCATGAATGAACCTAACACCACTGTTACGACTGATGCTTCGTTAGAAGGTTGGGGAGCCCATAAAGATAATCAATCGACAGGGGGTCGATGGCTAGAAGATGAAATCGACGATCACATTAACGTCTTAGAGTTAAGAGCCATTTATTTGGGCCTAACCAGCCTAATAAAAATACAAAAACTCACTGTCCAAGTGTTAACCGATAATACCACGGCAATGGCATATATTAGAAACATGGGAGGCACAAAGTCCTCTGCTTGTAATACAATAGCAAAATTAATTTGGGATTGGGCTGAGAAACAAAATGTTTGGATAACAGTGGCACATATCCCAGGCTCCCAGAACACGTTAGCCGACAACAAAAGCCGACATTTCCATGATCACTTGGAATGGTCGCTAAGTTTGAATATTTTTAACATAATCTGCCAGAAGTGGGGTACTCCAGAAGTAGACCTTTTTGCTTCCCGTAAGAACAAAAAACTTGATAAATATGTATCTTGGCATCCAGAACCACACGCTTGGCGAGTGGATGCGTTCTCTCTATTCTGGAATAACGCCTTTTATTATATCTTCCCACCGTTCAGCCTAATCAGCAGAGTAGTCAGAAAGATCAGAGGTGACAAGACACACGCAGTGTTAATAGTCCCAGACTGGAACACACAGCCATGGAGAGCAGCAGTCGAGTGGGAAGCCAAAGACACTTTGTCATTCCCAAGAGGACCAATCAACCTTCAACACCAGGGCAAAGTCACAAATCAAGGGGACGTATCCACAACACCAATGTTGGCATTCCTTTTCTAAGTAATTACTTACAACAATTTGGACTCGACAAAATTACCCAGGAGAGATTAATGTCACATGCTTGGAGGCCAGGAACAGTAAAATTATACTCCTGCTATTTAAAGAAATGGGGCCTGCATTGTTTATTGCATAAAGTTAAACCGACGAAACCCTCCTTAGCCCAAGTAGGTAGATTCTTACGCACATTGGAAGATGAAGGACTCGGATATGGTGCCATTAATACTGCAAGGTGTGCTCTTTCCGTTGTTCTGCCAAGACTTGAGGGGAAAACTGTGGGAAAGAACGAGGTTATCCATTGGATTATGCGTTCTATTTATGAAAGAAACCCTCCCAAACCCAAATATAGCCGGTTTTGGGACGTTTCGATAGTTTTCAAGCATTTCCAGTCATTGCCGGACAATAAGCATCTTTCAATCCAACAATTAGGATACAAGGTAGCAGTGTTGTTGTTATTAGTAACGGGACATAGAGGCCAAACAATTGTCGCCCTGTCACTACAGGGACTTGACATTGACAACACAGAGGCTACTTTTGACTTGGATAAATTACTTAAGTCAAATAGGACGGGCGATCCGCTCTCCTGTACATCTAACTAGTTTCCCACAAGATAGAAAACTATGTGTAGTTTCAGCCATTAGGGCTTATATATCCAAGACTAAAGAATTACGGAATTCACAACAGCTTTTGGTGAGCTTTATTAAGCCACACAAAGCCATCTCACGAGATACGCTCGCAAGGTGGACGATCAAAGTTCTTAAGGCGGCCGGCATTGACACGGCTCGCTATGCTTCACACTCTACACGAGGTGCGATGGTGTCTAAAGCACGAAAGTTGGGGATCTCAGTAAAGAGAATCCTCAAACACGCCGGCTGGAAGACGGCAAAGTCGTTTGCTAAACATTATAATAAACGACTGGAAAAGACAAGCGGGATTGCCACCCGCCTGCTCACCAACTAACAAGACCTGGTGAGATGTAAAAACATTTTTTACCTACTACTGATACTTTTATGTTCATCAGATTTTTGAGGATAAAAATAAGGCTACGTAAAGGTCTCCCTCGACCACGATCAGCCAGAGGCTTAGTACCGAGGTAAAATAGTATAGTTATACGAATCTTACCTGGGTACAGATGATGGATAACTCTTATTTTCCCGAGGTACAAGCCTCGGATGGTCGTGGGCTAGGGCCCACCCACCACACCCTACCACGACCATTACAATCGCTTGTGCCAAACGAAAACATCAGATTTCCATCATAAAGTTCATTTTTATCCTGATTAATTAGGTGAAGATTGCTGTACCCGGATGTTGCTTCCTTCTCCCTAGCCCATGACCATCCGAGGCTTGTACCTCGGGAAAACAAGAGTTATCCATCATCTGTACCCAGGTAAGATTCGTATAACTATACTATATATATATATGACATATATATATATGTATATATATGGCACATATGTATATGTATATATATTAAGTTGTTCCTGGCTTACTATGTGTACATTCCCAATTGCAGGTGCCCCTGGGTTCAGGCATCGCGGCCAGTATCCGGGTGGGTCAGGCTATGGGTGCTGGAGACGCGGCCAGAGCCCAAACGGCTGCAGTAGATTGTGATGATTAAAGTTGCATGGTCCGATGGCCTTTGAATTTTTGTCTTATTTTTTAGATAAATATATCAAATTGATCGTTACAAGCTACTAATCATTACTCCGGAGTGATTTTGATTAAAGATGATTAGTTTTGAAGTAATATGAGCTGAAAGAACCAAAAATAATTTCGACAAGCTTGCCAAAAGTCCTGTGGCTATGACCCAGATGTCATCTCGCGGTGACCACGTGATGTGAGATGACCTGGAACCTTACAGGACTGTAGGTAGGTATTCCTGGTTGGTGGGTAACATTCTGGGAATGGATTAGTGACATAGGCCCATGGCACTAGGGCTTTAAAAAAAAAAATGTGTGTCTGTTGTCTGCTTGTGTCTGTCTGTCTATGTATGTCTGTATGTATCTGTGTGTGTGTATGTCTGTGTGTGTCCATCTGTGTGTTTCTGTGCTGTGTATGTATGTGTGTATGTATCTGTGTGTGTATGGATGTGTCTGTCTGTGTATGTCTGTATGTGTGTCTGTGTATGTATGTGTGTGCATGTATATGTGTGTCTGCCTCTGCCTGTGTGCGGCTGTCTATGTGTTTCTGTATGTGGGTGTGTCTCTCTCTCTGCAAAGTCAGGTCAGGTGTATGTGTCTGTGTATGTCGGGTGTGTGCATATCTGTGTGTTTGTGTGTCTGTGTGTGCTGTCTATGCATGTCTGTCTGTGTGTGTCTATCTATGTGTGTCTGTCTGTGTGTGTATATGTATGTGTGGTAATGTATGTGTGTATGTGTGTGTATGTATGTGTATCTATGTGTGTCTTATGTATGTCTTGCATGTGTGTGTGTGGTTCTCTCTGCAAAGTCAGGTTGGGTGTATGTGTGTCTGTGTATGTCGGGTGTGTGCATGTCTGTGTGTTTCTGTGTATGTGTGCGCTGTGTGTGCATGTCTGTCTGTGTGTGCCTATCTATGGGTGTATGTCTGTGTGTGTATGTCTGTGTGTGTATGTCTGTGTGTGTATGTCTGTGTGTATGTCTGTCTCTGTGTCTCTGTAAAATCAGGTCAGGAAACACACAGACACATACACACACATCCACCTCATATCCCCTTCCCCTCTATGACCCTGCACAGCAGGCCTACTTGGTTGGGGGGCTAATGGGGTCACGAGATTGGCCTAATTGGTTAATGGCCTTCCTGCATAATGGGTGTTTCAAACTGAGTGTTCAAAGGGGTGAGGTTATAAACTCACTGGTTATTCTGTATATACTGTCCCAAATCATTAGCTAATAGACCAATATCTAAGTTGGATATATAGCATCAAATGTAAGTAGTTGTTTTAATTTGGACAAAATTATATTTCATCGGACCATGCAACTCTAAACTAATAGTTTTATTTATAAAAAGAAATATGGCGGATTATGCTTTAATTCGAGGGTTTAGACCAACATCTATATCGTCTCCTAGTTTGTTTTATAAATCTAAGTCAAATTATTTTCAAGTTAAACGATAGGATTATAATTGCTGCATTTAGATATATGAATTATACACTCAGATTATACACGCCTGATTTTTTAATGGATTGTTTACAAGTAAAGAGCCTTTTAAATCCACCAACTGATACATAATGATGTTGCTGATTACTTCGAAAACAGGTGTTGCGGAAATCGGAATAGCTATTATATTTGTAGCTTTACGCAAATATCCTCCACTGCTTTTTACAAATGTCCCGTAAGACCACATAGATAGCTAGTGTGACGACATCAGGGAGCCTACGGGGTGTAATGGTTAGCACATTGACCCGGAATTCAAGGTGTTCAAAGCTTGCTCTAGGTGCAATAATTTCACATTTTTCGCACACCCACGACAATAGCTTCAGTTCCCTAGCTTCAGTTCCCTGTGGGCTTTTTCTTTTGTGTCGACACATTAATTCTGTTTATATATAATCAACACCTTTTGCCTTCCACCTATAGATGATTTATATTAGCGGATTCTTATTATATAAAGTTGTTTTGGCTAGGTTTTTTACTTCCCTTTACAGAGAGGTGATCGAGCTGGTTCAAAATGTGCTCTGTGTGTGTGCTATTTACCAAGTATTCGACGGCCTAGCGGTGAGTGATATATAAAAAACATTTATTCCAATTGTAAACCCTGTAGTTTATCTCACATTAGATCTCGTGATGTTGGCTTCTGCTCCGTCCTCTCACAGTTTACCATTCATCATGTAGCGTACCTGTCCGAAGTAATTAAACTTTTATGTGAAATAGACAAAAGTAAAATAAAATGGACAACATAGGTCTACTTAATTGTCTACATACGTACAATAAAAATGATTTAGAAAATGTTACAAATTAAAGTTGCATAGTCCGATGCTTTTGAGTTTCTGCTATTTTCTGGGATAAATATATTATACTAATCATTATAATCCACTTTACTTTAATTTGAAGTAACTTTAATTTTAAATGGCTAAGTTTGGAGATATTTGATGTCAAAACATGCCAAAATAATTTTGGCAAGCACACCAAAACTCTGACACCATAGACTTCAGTAGTAACGGGTTCTATTAATTGACTTATTATACTCTTCTAAGCAGCAACAAGTGCAGCAGTGTCTCAAGTTGAATATGTAGAATCAAATCTAGATAAGTGTTTTGGTTTAAAAAATTTGATGTTTTCATCGGACTGTGCAACTTTAAACGGACCCGACACATTTGCGTGTCTGGCTATTCCTAATTAACTCATTATATAACATCCCAAAAGGCCCAGAATATCCCCTCCGGAATCAATTGCATGGCAGATGACAAAATGTATTGAAGTAGCTTGGATAGACTTATCCCAAACTTCTTCCAGGGAACCGGATCAGGCATCCTAAGGGGTCAAGGCCGCCAGCATCTGGGTGCTGCAGGGTATTTATAGAAGCGGTATTCCTACACTTTGTTAGGTATACATGATATGAAATGAAGGCTTAAGACGACACAGTATAAGAAAACCCAACATATCCACTCCAAAAATATGGTGTCCCAAGTGGCATTGATGTAACATGGAGAATATGCAATTTTCTCCAGTCCACTAAACTTATCTTGCCTAGAATTTTACTTTTTAGGCAGTGAAATAATAAAAGGACACCCTCACTTAAAATAAACGGCAACCTTGCATGCAAACCTTTGCATTAAAAAAAAAATTGATTAAACTGGTAATGTGGTTAAACTGATCGTGTCCCCTGGGGAATATGCTATTCTGGGTATATCAGACCTTCAGTAAAAAAGAAAACACAAAAGAAACTTGCTACTGTTGCATGTGTAAGCTTATAGTACCATGATTATTAATTATGGTTTTCCGCCATAAAGCTGTATGGGGGGTGGGGGGTGGGGGGGGGGAGTTTCATGTGTTTTGGGTATCTTCCTTTTACTGTGCTAAGTCAACTACAAATTTAGAAGAATATAATTTTCATGTGCATATTTATTTACAGTGCATTTCTGCACTTGGGGTGTTGGGTGGTGGCAGGTCACAGCAGAAATTGAATGATTTCATGCAATACATTTTCTAAAATAGTTATAAATAAATCATGCAACATCCAAACTTGGGGCTGGCTCCACAATTAGTTTGTTGTTCTGGCAACCTCAACTATCTTTTCCTTCACGGTACTAATATACCTATGTGTAAAATATTCCGATTTAATGCATTGGTGGGAGAATGCAAATGTTCTATTATTGATCTGGTATACATGACCAGGTGCATGTATGTGTATATGTAGGTGCTGGTGGTGCCTGATTGAGATGTAAATAGACATAGTGGTGCTGGCAGGGCTGTGTGTAAGGGGGCACTCAGAGCCTACCCCCTCCACCCCCCACCCCCCCTCTGCTAATAGGATCACCACACTCAGGCTCAAGGCAGGTGGTGGCCAAGGGAGCCACACAGCTTGGTGGTGGTGGGCAAATCACTGGTAACCATGGGGACCAGGAATGCTGGATCCCTATTGGCAGAGCTAAGAATGTTTTTTTCTCCATTGGGAGAATAGGGTGGGGGTGATACTCTACACTGAATCCATGTACCATATAAATAATAAACCAGAGGGCTTGACTCTCTCTTCTTTCACACTCTTCCTTTGTCTTTGTCTGTATTGATTTCACTATAGCCTGCCTACACAACCACAGATTTGAGCTGTAGACTTTACATACTGGTGAACACAATAGGTGGTAAATATATTAGTTGGAGGAAGCATTCAACTTTACTTCATGGAGACCTGGGCCGCATTCAGGGTCTGTCTCGGAGGTGCCTCAGAGATGGCCGTGACGTCATGCGAGTCTGAACTGCAAAAGCAGTTTGGTGTCTCAAAGATGGCCACCCCCATAGGCGGCGGCCATTTGCAATAGGAAAGCTGTGCTGTGATAGGCTGAAACCACTGGATACGGTGGCCATTTTCGAGGCGCTTTTTGTCTATCTGAAAAGGGAGGTGTCACCATGACGCACCCTGAACGCAAATAGGCCAAAAAGCATCGCTGCGACGGACTCTGAAGGCGGCCCTGGTCTTTACATATGGACTAGTTGGATATTCAGCGAAAACAATTGAGAAATAAACAATATTAATTTATAACCTTGATTGACTCCATTTACGATGACAAGACCCATATATTTCTTTAAGAATTGTTTAGTGTTGTTGCCATGAGGTAAAATCCCAACAAACAAAAGAATTTTGATATAGGTTACGCAATTAAATTTACATTACTGTTGACAGATTGTGAATGAACTAGATGCATGATCAATGAACAAAACTCACTTTCAAATTCAGATCTTATATATATTTTTTATTAAAATATAAATTCAATATATAAAAGTATGTACACTGTGCAAAATATAAATAAGTTATTTGGTATAAAAGGCATTTACTTTGGATATGAAATACCAATTGCTTCATCTTTAAAAAAACACCAAAACAAGTATTCTCAGTACAAAATATGTATATCGCTCCAAAATATAACCATATTTTGCTGTAGGAATCGATTGTGGGTATGCCCAATAATGAACGTGACGTCGCACGTAGTCTTCCTAGTTTGAATAGTAATAAATAGTAGCTACAGTATATTTACTACAAAACATGTCTTATTTTCCTGCTAACCCAAGAGGGCACCATGAAATTGATATATAAAACACAGTAGACAAGTTATTTACAGAAATAAACCATACACAGTAGACAAGTTATTTACAGAAATAAACCATACACGTATACCTGGTTATGAGCACTTGCTGCGCAATGATACAACAATGACCAACACAATTTGGAAATGGATATAGGGAAAGTGATATTTTAAAGTTATGCATGCAATATCACTATCCACCCAATTCATTGATGTGGAGGGCCTACATCAGTTCAAATTAGGTTCCATGTGAACCTCACCTTATTATCCCAACTCTAAAACAAGCGAGACGTGTTCAGTAAACGCTGCATGCCTATTCTACAATCAGGTCCCATTTTGTGCGATGACATAACAACATCATGATCTGGGATTTTACATAATAACATCATGATCTAGGGTTTTACAATCACTTTTGTTTAAAACAACATCAATTACAACTTCGCGCCCTGTACCGCAGGCATTGTAGTATTCCGATAGAACATTGATTCAATAAGGAATGACATATTTGTTTCTTAACTTCACATATTTTGGACCATTCATCTGCACCTGAAAGTACAGAAGCGCATCACAACTTGCGGTATTGGCGCATTGTTCTTTCCTTATATTTACTTATCTGAAACAAACACACACAGCCAGTTTACATACAGTCCAATATGGAGATGCCTGCATTACACACTATAAAATCCAATTAGCATAAAACACCCAATATGGCTACACATAATGTGCTCAATATCCCATGAACATATTTTTTTCTGGGTACCTTTTCGGGCACTGTACATAATCCATTTTGGACAGATTTATTCGATTCGATTCGATTCCAAGGTCACAATTCATTTCACTCCAATCCAAGTACATACATTACCGCATTCTATTTCTCCATAATAACGGGCATGTGATTTTCTCATAAATTCCCGGATTTCCGAGTTGAAAATTATTTTTGTTATCATTCTTGTTATTCATGCAGCTCTGGGGAAAAAAAATTGGTCTTATATAAAGGGGAGAAGATTTGACTTGTGTGTATACGAGATAAAAAATGTATATTTTCCTGATGAAATGCTTGAATTGCATCAGCTTCCAGAGCCCTGCCTTTTGGAGTTTTTTTTGCTGATTTCTAATTTATATCTCTGCATATATCAGGTCATATCGGCACACATTTCAAGTCATTGTACAATGTCAGGTCAAACTAACACACTTCCTACATATTTATGCATACAAAGACGCACCATAATATCTTTTAGCTCCGTTTCACTCGTATACGGCAGGGATGAGGTAAGTGTCTACAACAACCTATAAACATTCTAGGTCAAATATAGAACATGATGGCATTCAATTGCCCACAAGAACAATGAAATCATCCCAGAATTCATTTGTGGCTATTAACACCAAGACCCTGTTGCTGGCACCATTCAGCACTCATCCCTGGGGAAACACGCACATTCAGGTCTTCCCCGGTGTGGCGGTTTCAGCGCCCGGTCAGTTTCAGCGGCCTGTCGTGGCTTCTGCGCATGCGCGGATTTTCGCACGTTGCGGCGAGCACTGCTATTTGTTTTGTTTACTGCTACGTTGTTAGCTGCTACGTTAATATCGCTTGGAATTTAAGGTTAATTTAATGAAATTTCATTATTTGAGTATGTAATTCTGTTAAATATGATCGCATTCAATAGATTTCGGCCTGATCGGACCCTAACACTGCCGGGCACCAGCTGAGCTTGTAGCCGGCGAGGCCACGGGTGTTTTGCATATGTCTTAAAATCCGCGCATGCGCAGAAACCACGACAAGCCGCTGAAACTGACCGGGCGCTGAAACAGCCACACCGGGCATATTCTGTCACATTCTTGCTATCACTAGCTCCAAACAGAAAGCAGTCACTATTGGGGACTATTCATAAGTAAGCACTGAGGTCATTGACATAACCTATTTCTACAAGTTTATACACAAAAAAAACTTTCAACTAAGTCATGAACACCGCGGGCATAGTCATGCTTCCTCACCTGAGTGTGATCAGTGGTATTCCTTAATCTCATATTGCATATATATAAAGCATGTCTATATGCTACTGCAATTCCCAATATATAACGCAATGTCCGATGGGGAATTACACTTTTGTCGGAACATCAAAAGAGGAAAACTGCATTATATGTACATGCCTGCCTCTAGATATACAAATGTTCTGAATGTAGTGCTGCCCTCATTGATCAGAGTATCCAAGTAGTGACGTCTTTGTGAATAAATATGCGAATGATGTGTGAATATATAAATATGAGAATAATAGTGTTGTTCATAATGCACACATGTAGTGGAAAATGACTCAAATTACATGCTACAATTTAACAGCGCATTTGCAGCCTAGTGTAACCTCAAATGTCGAATACACAATACACCCTTCGTTAAATTAACTCTGTGCACCCCCCGTCTAGTCACACCAGAGTTGACAGTTCGTTGGCATTTGTGGCCTCGGCCACGCCTGCCATGATGCCAGTTCCTGAGTAGGCCGGCAGGTGGCAGTCCGCGCGTTCCTTTTCGTCCCGCCAGTAGTACGTGCTGTGGATGACGGTGAGCAGCATGAAAACAAGCCCAACCGTCATGACTACGATGGAGATTATGGCCGACGTGGTGCGAAACTCCATTAAAATGTAAAGCAGTATCGCTGAAAAATTAGAAAATGTTTCCAATTATATTCCAAAACAATTCTGCACTCGGACAATGAATAAAATCGAAATACAAAAAATTACACCATCTTGCTTGTCATCTGCAGTCAATAATTGGGTTATGGTGGCCGTATTCGATTAAACAACTGGGGTCATCCGGACCACTTTCTTTTGCTCAGGCTCAGATCCTAAAACCTCGGGTTCCATAAACAACACGCTCGGGGTGGAAAAAATTGTGGCTTAATCCAAAACTTCGTTTTAAATAACCAATATTAATACAGCAAAATAGGATTTAATGTAATTTATGATTGCATAGTTTAATTACATTTCCATATAATTAATCTGGGTTATTACAACAACAAAACTATTTTAAAACCACGTAGGACTTGTACTGGTAGCTGTTATCCTACAGGACGGTACCAGCACAACTGTTACGCCATTGCTCCGAGTATCCCCAGCCAAGACGTGGGGTGTTGCGGATTCCGAGGGACACCAGTTTCACAGGGACACTTCCATTCAAATGCATTGTTAACTGCCGTGAGCAAATCTTCATACAGAAAAAGTCAAATATCTCCCAAATTACACCATCTAGAAATAAATCGCTTGGTACACATATATAAAACATATTTACCAAAAACATTATATTAAATTGATAAGGTTAGGGTTCTTGAATTATATTAATTTTGAATAAAACTAACATTTTACACTGCGCATACCGTCAAACTCAAGGCATTGTCAATGGCCGTGAGCAGTCTTCATACAGACAATACAGAAAAAGTGAAATATCTCTAAAATTACACCAGCTACAAACAAATCGCTTGTTACACATATAGAAAACATGTTTAGCAAAAACATTATATTAAATTTATAAGGTTAGTGATGATGCTGTTCGAGTTTGACGCGTGTGCAGGAGAGATGTGTCCCTGTGAAACTGGTGTCCCTCGGAATCCGCAACAGGGGCACTGGGGTCGGGTCATTTTGCACACGGCCAGTGTATTTTTAGGATAACTTCACGGTGTTCTATTTGAAATCTTGACTCGGATGACCCGAGGTCTGGAGCGTCATAATCGAATACGGCCGGTAGAAACAAAATCACTGCTGCTGGATCAAGATGAGTTGCCTATATTCAAGATAAAAAATACAAACGTAATCTATACCAACTCGTAGAGTCGTAAAGTTTCTGTAAATAACTGCCAAACATTAGAACAATTTATTCAGCCATCACCGAGGAAAATCACACGCAGACGCACTTCTAGCATCCTTCCCTCTACTTACCACGAATCATTAGGTTATATTCTTTTACATGTACTATTAAATCACAAAGGGCATGGCCAGTAGCCCTACATACAGACGGGCAAACAACAGTACTACACTGTTTACATCTCCACTATATTATATATAGCGTGCGAGGTAGAACCAATGTAGTACCAGAGAGCGTGTATATAAACAGATGAGAGGGACAACTCCCATACTAGAGCATGTAACATCTGCCGACTGTGGCGCTCCAAGTGGTGGTTGTTGAACAGTATATGACACAGCTGTCAAACTCAAGGCATTGTCAATGGTCGTGTGCAATCTTCATCCAGAAAAAGTGAAATATCTCTAAAACTACACCACCTAGAAACAAACTGATTGGAATACACATAGAAAACATGTTTACCAAAAACATTATATTAAATTGATATGGTTAGGGTTCTGGATTTCTATTAATTTGGAATAAAACTGACGTTTTTCACTACGCGTACGGCACACTCAAGGCATTGTCAATGGTCGTGTGCAATCTTCCTATAGAAAAAGTGAAATATCTCTAAAACTACACCAAATAGAAACAAGCCGCTTAGCACACATATAGAAAACATGTTTACCAACAAGATTATATTGAATTTATGAGGTTAGGGTTCTGGATTTCTATTAATTTTGAATAAAAACAAATGTTTTGCACTGAGCGTACCGGCAAACTCAAGGCTTGTTCAACACTAACCGCCAGGAATGCCACTGTAGCCTGTGTTACCATTTTTCGCGGGAGTTGTCCCTCTCATCTGTTTATATACACGCTCTCTGGTAGCACTACATTCTGACATTGCCATCCAATCCTTAAGCTAATATTCCATATATACACGGCATGCGGCATGCGAATGTGAATGTGGTATATGCGGCATAGATATATGCCAATCCCCAATAGCCGATGTTTACAAACAAACAAACAAACCAAAAAAGATACCCATGACATTTTGGGTTTATTTTGCTCCAAATTTGTGAAGGAAGATGAAAGTTACTACTGTTTTCTATGGCAAACGCAGCAGTATTCGCATTCACACCGATCGGTCCATGGGTCGATCCATTTGCCGCATTCACGTTCGCAATCGCATTCAGACGTATGGAAGCACTACTATGCCTTTACATGCTTTTCGATTTTTTGCCGCATTCGCATACCGCATTCCGAGTATATATATGGAATCTTAGCTTTAGTCTGGTTCCCTTCACTCGCAGATCCCCCTCCCACCCCCCAACGTCCACGAGCAGAACTAAAATACGCTTAGCTGGGTACCATTTGGCCACAAGTTTCGATGACTTCTTTCCGGTACAATGTGTCTAATGTGGTAGGCTACAGTTAGGGGCTAATTGCATACTCGTCATTTGTCTAAACAATGTGGACTGGAAAGAACCGCGGATGGGATTTACGAAATCAGAGAGAAACTGGTAGGCCAGGCCTATCGAAGTAATTCTAGATGTGGTTGGGTCACTAGTTACAGGTGAGTAGGCTGTGGCCGTCATCAAGGCTCTACATGATTAAAGGCTCTACTTGATTAAAATTTGAAATAAAATCCTAAGAAAATGTCAAATATGAAGATGATTACAATTCAATGTTACCTTTATATAAATAAGTAACGTATGGTAAGCTGTTGCTTTGGTGGATGGACGAATTGTTTACATTTTTCCCCCGCCAGAAGCACATGCGCGACCCCGTCCTGATATGACCTTAGATGTTGCTAGGACGTAAAACAACAACAAACATATGCGCGAAACTACTGATGAGAGAGAGAGAGCATGAATGGATTGTAACCAAGTAGTGCGGGCTGACATGACCATGAGTGTGGTCGACTGTTGTGGTGTGGTAATGTGGGTGTGGGGTTACTCGGTCTTTAACGTAATAGGACTCTGTGGTTTTCATGTCCGTGTAACGACAAATCCCCGCGGGGAGATCACACGTGATTGATTAGTTTTATCAAAAACTCACAACCACGGACCGCATTTTATTATATCATGTGTGTTTTGTTGTGGGATGGTTTGTGTGTGCGCGCGGCGTTTTTGTGTTGGGTAGGTTTTTGTGCGCGCGGGTTTTTGTTTGTTTGAATGGGGGCAGGGGGTAAGGGAAAGGGGAACAAATATCATATATATATAGTATATGCAAGAAAACAAATAATTATTATCCGAATAAGAAGTAAATAAGGTTTTATTTGGGATAGACAATCAGTCGAGGTCAGGGAAATGTTAGTAACAACTAGGGCTGACAGGGAAGAGGCTCCCTTTGATGTGGACTACGTGTAATTATCTCATTCATAACGTCAAGTCGTATACCACAGATAAGCCGTGTTCACACGGGCAAAATGTGAGGCGAATCAGACAAATCGAATCAGGTGAGGCGAATTAGCGGCCCGTTCACACGGGCAGTACTTGGGCCGGAAATCGAAATCTGCGCAAGAGCAAGTCCAGTATGACCAGCACCATTTTTCAGTTAGTCGGTTGCATTCACACAGGCAAAATGAATCGATTCACAGAAATCGCCTCACGTAAACTACCTCATGAGGTGGTTTACATTATCCGCATCACATGAATCGAATCAGCCCTAATCCGCCTCAGACGTGCGTTCACACGAGAAATGTGAGGCGAACTAGGCAAGTCGCTTTCTACGAATCGATTTACATTGCCCGTGTGAACACGGCTATAGTGGAGGGTGTTTTGGGTTGTTACGATGTTGAAGGATTGTTTTCAAAATTTACAACAGACGCGAGTGATGTATTGATTGATTTATTGGTCGATTAAGATATTATGTCCTAGCAACATTTGAGGTCATCTCAGGACGGGTACCAACTTGCGCCAGCGCCCACCTTTCTACGGCTTTAGTGCTGCCCCGATCGAACTGGCCTCACTACTGCTGCCATCATGTAAACCAGGCATTGCCGTATCCTAGTAGCAGTAGTGTCAGAGAAGGTGTATTTCCCATGGCGATTTTGGTTTGGTTCCCCCATGGATGGGAATTTTGTTGGGGTTTTGCATGCGTCATATTAAGATCCATGGGCCGGTGTAAAGATTTCAAATTCCCCCCATATTCAAGTTCCCCCCTGGGAACTTGAAAACGTTTTCAAATTCCCTCCCTCGTTTTAACTTTCCCTCCCCCCCCATTTTTGGGGAATTTTCTTTATTTTTGTTATTTCTTGTTATTTTTCATGACAAATATTATAATATACAGAGAATAGCATAATGGAAATATACTAGTAATAAAACAATTTAACCACAAATGATACAAAAAGTCTCCAAAGTTAAAAAAAAATTAGTCTGAAATTTAAAACGTTTTTTAAATTTTTAAACAATTTTAAATTCCCGGAGGGGGAATTTGAAAATAGGGGGGGAATCTGAAAACTGTTTTTAAGTTCCCCCCCAGGAATCTGAAAACGTTTTTAATTTCCCCGGAGGGAAGTTAAAAACGTTTTCAGATTCCCGGGGGGGAACTTGGGAAGGGGGGGGGGGGAAGTTGAAATCGTTACACCGGGTGTAGACATCTCGTGTGATTGAACACGGGGAATGAGTGGATGGTGACATTACGTCATATCAATGACGGCCACATTCTTGGCGAGAATCCCAAGTTGATATTTACCAAGAGATATGTTTATATAGTATGCGAATGCGGGTAATGCATCCAGCATTATAAATCACCAAATATTTAGCATTATTGCTTGAATATTTACGAAAAATGTGGATATATCCCTCGTTTTAGTGGGCATCACAAGTGCATATTAATTGAACACATAGCAAATGCTCAAGAGAAAGATTTTCCTAGGACAGTAAGTGTGTAGGCTCCCTGGCGGGAATATTCCTCATATGAACGTTACTTCATGCGATGCAATTCTCAGAGGCAGATACAAAGCGCTGCAAATTTACTCATGTTATTGCCTTGTGTATATACATGTTTGTTTGTTGTTGTTTTACGTCCTAGCAACATCTAAGGTCATATCAGGATGGGTACCGACTTGTGACTGTGCGCACTCATGGCGACTTTATAGTGCTGCCCCACTGGAAGACCAGGCCGCCAGTACCATGACCTGATATCCCACTCAGCCACATTATCCTGACACTGAGCAAACGAGTCCTTGCCCTATCCTAATAATGCCGAGTGCCAGGCTAGGAAGCAACAAGTATCAATTTTTAAGTCATTGGATTGACTCGACCAGGGTTCGAACCCACGACCTACCAGCACGGGAGATGGACGCTCTAACTCATTCGGCCATCCCGTCTGGTCGTGTGTGTATATATATGAGTCGTTCTCTGAAACTGGGTACCACTTTTGTGACATTATGTGGGATAGATAAATTATCTTATATATTAAATTATATAAAAGTCAGCATTTGTTAAAATAAAATACATGTTAATTCGACATCTCCAGAAAGAAAGCTTTTCGGATTAATGAGTGCTCAGTGTAAATGACAACATTGACCAAGCATCCATTATATCTATTTAATATATAAATGTTAGAAAGATGGCGTGAGAAAAACCTAACTTCAAGGCCCCTCTTTTACTTTTATCACCGTGTGCATGGCATACATAAAACATGTAAAAGTAATGCATATGGTAATGTGTGCGTGCACGAGGTGCCAGAGGGCTTGTGTCTGTGGAGGGGGGGGGGCGGAATGCGGGGGGGGGGGGGAGGGGGGACAGGGTCTATGACTTGCGTGTGAGTAGGCTAATGAGCATGCGCAAGAATGTTTCAGGTAAAGATAGTCGAGTCCGGCTGATAAAGTTAAACTAGGTTGAATTTAATGATAAACCTGTATTGAGTGTATATATATACAATAGGCATATTTCTGTGATAATTTGATCCAGTTTAACTTTAAGAATACATGTCACAAACTGGATTGTCAGTGAAGTAAACCGAAATGAATTGGAACGACCAAAAGTATATTATTATTTTTAATATTAGCGATATCAAAGAATACGAATTTATTCATGAATATTACCGTTATATACTTTGTTTTTTAACTGACGTTCACGTTATGATGAAACTTGTTGGCAATGGAAAGTGTTGCATCGGAACCGAGCCATGAAAATAATAGCTATATTCATACGTTGGGGTGGAGTGGTGTCTAGAAGGGGCTGGTGGTGGGTGGGGGGTAAGACTCCCAACTATCATGCCGAGGGTCCTTGTGACGTGCACACCGTGGGTGGCACAGTGCATCAGGTATTCAGCCCTCTGCCACACGGCTTTCACCTCTGAGGGGCCTTCTGTATTTACGATCCTTGCAGTATGCCTTGAGTAGGGTGTCACATAATGTGGACATTGTGCAATATCCAGGAGAGCTACTGTTGGGGGTGGCTGAATCGGTAGAGCGCAGGTTCTCGTGCGGGAGTTCAATTCTCGGCTGAGTCAAACCAAGGACATACACAAATTGAGACTTGTCTACCTAGTCTGGCACAGAACATTACTACTACTAGGATAGGGCAAGGACTGGTTAGCTCAGTATCAGGATAATGTGACTGAGTGGGATATCAGGTCATGGTGCTGGTGACCTGATCTCCCAGTGGGACAGCATTATAAAGTCACCATGAATGAACACTGTCGGTACACTTGCTATCCGGACCGCACTTTGTCCACACCTCTCTCTATCTCCTCTACGCTGGCCTTGCTCCTCCTTGATATGTCTGAAAAGAGTTCCAGGAGTGGGAGCCCACCAACATTTCACTTTCTACTCTTACTCTGTCCGTGTCTTTAGCTCGCTGGTTGGTCACCATCGAGCAAATAGACACAGTCCTTTGACTCAACTCTCCTCATTTCTCTTTCCTAGACTCTACCTGTTCTATTTCTCCCAGGCATACTTCTCCCCCTGACCAGGGGAGTTGTGTGCTTAGGACTGTGTGTGCCTCACACACAGTCCTAAACCCTCGCTGCTGTCAACTGGATACGAGTGCTCTACTACTGCCGGACCGAAGAGATTCGGGGGCGCCCCAACGCTTCGCCGTTTCAATGTTGTAAAGATGTCCCCAGCTTCTACAACCGTCCCTACTGAAGGTTAATCTTCAACCAAAGATTGGGCCAATTTACAGACCATCTCTATAATGTTGCAGTTCTGCAACCAATAACCATCGTAAGGTTACAAACAACCCCACAAACAACAAAATACTGTGGTACCCATCCTGATATGACCAGAGATGTTGCTATGACGCAAAACCCCAATAAACAAACAAACATCCAGCAGAGCTTGAACTGATGGTATATAATCTGACTATATTTCAAACACAAGTTGGATTGAAATACTAATTTAACAGAATCTGCTCAGTTTCAGAATACTATTAGATCATAATAAAAATCATAAAAAAAAGTTATCCTTACTCTGCTGGTTTAACGTTGACAACAGAACATAAGCACCATTGGCACTATGTTTGAGACAGGCACATCAAACTCTTCCCCTCCCCCTCCCATGTTGTGCTACGAGTATCGTGAGAAGCACAGCAGACATATGGAACTCTATGCCTAAAGCAGGATGGGGTGGGAGGGGGGGGGGGGGTGTTAAGCCCACATTGCTGCTATTCCGAGGCCATTTTCCAAATCATTGACCTATCTAGACTTCTTGAAGAAATCAATACATCTATTGCTAGCTAACTGATCCCCGCCCACACACACTTCAGATGTTAAGGGGAGTGAAAGCCTACTATATGAAGTTGGTTGCTGGAGTTTTACCTCCTAGCAACATCTGAGGTCATATCAGGATGGGGCTAATACATGAACATCTGTATACGAAGAAACCACACAGATTGTCCACTATAAGGCACCACGGAGAGGCGATATGCGGTGGTATGTGGACCCAGCCCGAGTATGCTGTAGGGTACCCTTACATGAATGGCATGGTATTCTGTAGGGTACCCTTACGTGAATGGCATGGTATGCTCTAGGGTACCCTTACGTGAATGGCATGGTATGCTGTAGGGTACCCTTACATGAATGGCATGGTATGCTGTAGGGTACCCTAACATGAATGGCATGGTATGCTGTAGGGTACCCTTACGTGAATGGCATGGTATGCTGTAGGGTACCCTTACGTGAATGGCATGGTATGCTGTAGGGTACCCTTACATGAATGGCATGGTATGCTGTAGGGTACCTGTACATGAATGGCATAGTATGCTGTAGGGTACCCTTACATGAATGACATAGTATGCTGTAGGGTACCCTTACATGAATGGCATGGTATGCTGTAGGGTACCCTTACATGAATGGCATGGTATTCTGTAGGGTACCCTTACATGAATGGCATAGTATGCTGTAGGGTACCCTTACATGAATGGCATGGTATGCTGTAGGGTACCCTTACATGAATGGCATGGTATGCTGTAGGGTACCCTTACATGAATGGCATGGTATGCTGTAGGGTACCCTTACATGAATGGCATAGTATTCTGTAGGGTACCCTTACATGAATGGCATGGTATGCTGTAGGGTACCCTTACATGAATGGCATGGTATGCTGTAGGGTACCCTTACATGAATGGCATGGTATGCTGTAGGGTACCCTTACATGAATGGCATAGTATGCTGTAGGGTACCCTTACATGAATGGCATAGTATGCTGTAGGGTACCCTTACATGAATGGCACAGTATGCTGTAGGGTACCCTTACATGAATGGCATAGTATGCTGTAGGGTACCCTTACATGAATGGCATAGTATGCTGTAGGGTACCCTTACATGAATGGCATAGTATGCTGTAGGGTACCCTTACATGAATGGCATAGTATGCTGTAGGGTACCCTTACATGAATGGCATGGTATGCTGTAGGGTACCCTTACATGAATGGCATAGTATGCTGTAGGGTACCCTTACATGAATGGCATGGTATGCTGTAGGGTACCCTTACATGAATGGCATAGTATGCTGTAGGGTACCCTTACATGAATGGCATAGTATTCTGTAGGGTACCCTTACATGAATGGCATAGTATGCTGTAGGACCCTTACTGAATGGCATAGTATGCTGTAGGGTACCCTTACATGAATGGCATAGTATGCTGTAGGGTACCCTTACATGAATGGCATGGTATTCTGTAGGGTACCCTTACATGAATGGCATAATATGCTGTAGGGTACCCTTACATCAATGGCATGGTATGCTGTAGGGTACCCTTACATGAATGGCATAGTATGCTGTAGGGTACCCTTACATGAATGGCATAGTATGCTGTAGGGTACCCTTACATGAATGACCAGTAGCGGTTTCGATGAAGTAATCAATGACCTTGTTATCAGTCACATGCATACTGACACGGTTGGAGGCTTCACAGTACTATTCCCAAAATGAGAGCATCAACTTGGTGAACGGTAACATTAATTACAAAATTCCACATGCATGCACACAAAGAGCCAACTGGGAGGGGGGGGGGGGGATATCAGGATTTAACAGCATAACATAGTTAGCACTAACTACGTTGATGTATGAACAATATGAATGTTATTTACAATGTGTACATGCATATTCACGACGAGAAATGCTTAGAACTTTATTCTGTCTTGCACCATTGTTAACCTAGCAACTTTGCTAGTAAAGCCTAACCATTATCATTTTCTTTTTCTGTTTACGACGTAAAGCTGCATAGTCCGATTAAAGTTCAAATTTGTTACGCAACTTTATTATGGAGATAGGGATTTTAAAGTCACGATGGCCCAAATTCCAATTTTTTGGATAGCAATTTACTGAGTCTGTAGTGACAGATCGTTTTTGAGAAAAAAAACTCAGAAGGAAAGATATCGCCCGACCGTCAACATATTTAGAAAATAACATGGTATTCACTCGTTCACCCATGTACCTGGCAGGTATGGAACATTAGGTATAACGTCTAGCACTTGAGGGTCAAACCATTTAGCAACATTACTTGGCACAATAATCAGCTGGACGGGTGTGTACCTAATGTGGGAAGTGAGGCGAACACGGGTATAGGCGAGGATTTGGGAGGGGGGGGGGGGGGAGTAAATAGTGGAGGTTTTTTAGCGAGCCAATTAGCAGGTCTATAAATGTCCATAATTATTAGAATATACACATACTTGATGGTTTGCTAATTTTTTTATTGACAAGGTATTTACTCTGCCCATAACATATAAGCTCCCACGAGGGTGCTTGTTTTCAACGCTGGACAGCTGTGGTGCTCTCTTGGTCTGGTCCCTCGCCCAGGAGTGTTTACCTGTTTCTGCTCAGGCCAGCCTTTTGCGATTTTGGGTGTTAGTAGCCTAGGTTATTTTTGGGGTATTTTTCCAGAGTTTTGTTTAGTCTGAGTATGATACCGTAGCCTATTATGTACATCTACTTGGGTCTCATGCAGGCTTGCGGGAGAGGATCCCATCCCATTTTGATTTGTTACAGCATCCTTTCACCCAAGCCCTGTCCTTAGATAGTGCACCAGTGTGCCAGAACACACTCGGACCCTTTAGGACTGTGACCAGGTGAGATGGTTGTGTTGTTTGCTTAGCCATTTTGTATTTCAGGGTGGCTCAGATGCATGACCATGGCCTGTCCATTTCTGTGTTGGTTTGTGCCATTACACATACCATTTCTCAGTGACTGATATAATATATATGTGTGATGTATGTAAATTTGTATTATATGTAGGCCTAATATATGTAATGTTTGTATTATATGTAGGCCTAATATATGTAATATATGTAAAATGCGTAATATATGTATTATATGTAATATATGTATATATAATAAATACTATATATGATATATATACACAATATAATAATTATATATATAAATATATTAATCGATATCTTATTTGTTTCAGTAACGAGGCACCAGTCTTCTGATCAATACAGAGGGTCTAAATTGTATAAGCAGGTAAGAAGTCTGCTGTCTGTAGATGTAGAAATGTAAACAGAAAAATAAAATATTGGTTAGGCTTTACTAGCAAAGTTGCTAGGTTAACAATGGTTCAGGACAGAATAAAGTTATAAACATTTCCCGTCGTGAATATGGCCTATTCTGCCAACATGGCGTAAAACAAACACCAATCAATGGTTCATTCTGAGATTCTAATTAGCCAATAAATATGTAAAGGATTAAAGACAATAAATGGGATGACAATCATGAACTGCAAATAGATTTTACAGACAAATTGCACAGGATACTTACCTAGTAACAGGAAGGGGATGGAGATGAAGAAGCCAGTGACCCCTATGAACCGAGTACTTGCACACTCCTTTAAGTATTTATACGCTCTGAAAAGGGGAGAAACAATGCATTAATTCAACTTCGTCTCACATTGAAAGGAAATCCTGTGCAACGAAAGAAGGCTGGCGTAGCATTCTATACTTGATTCCAGTTATATGGCATGCACATACAATTATTGCTATTGTTACAGAATAATTATGACAAATATAAAATAACAATCATGAAGTGACCTTGAAATAACAGACCTAGGCTACATATATCCACAGGTATATACCGTGTTCTCTGGACGAGTGTTCCTCTGCATCTTTTTGTTTAACTTCATTCAAGGAAGGAATCATGGATCATGGTGCAGTGCTTATTAACCTATGTCAGGTGTCAAAGGATATGACAAAATCTTAACACTACCAGCGCCAATGCTAACACAGTACATTTTTACTTCCTCCCACTTTCTCGTTCACAAGCCAAGCACTTAATTTAATGACAGGCACAAACCAGTCAAAACAACGCAATCAACACAACTTATTCAATTGTTAGGAATTGCATATCTATTAAATGACGATAGATTAAATAATTATAACATCTTTACATTGAAGCTTTTTTTTCAAACGGAATATGATAATTACAATCCTTTCATTAGTCTTGCCAAGTTGTCAACTGTGCATGATTTGGCATTAGAGGTGGCCCCATCTCTTTTAGATTAAATCCAAAGTTCGACCACACACGTGTGTCATGCTACATTTACAATTATTATCTAAGTAATACATCAATTCCCAAATATCCTCGCAACTCTTATCATACTACTGAATGCTTGCCTTGTTTCCAGAGCAGGAAATGCATATTAACCATAAGGAAAATTCCCTTCATATGGGATGTGGTACATTGTAACAGATTCATTCCAGGAGGGTTTCTTTCGTGGATTTTCTTTGTGGGTGAGATTTCTTTCCCTTTTTGGGGTTGTGTTTGAAAAGGATGCACGTGTTCAATATCGAGCCGTCGATGGACGCTAAACCACCCAAAATAAAGCATAACGAGCAACACAAAAAAACTCTCCTGCTGGACAGAAAGGCCTTAATCGGAGATAATACACGATTTCCGCGACGCATGCGCAAAGCATAAACCAGACTGGACTTATGGGTGACCAGAGGCACATTGTGTATCCTCAACTGTTATAAGGCAGGAGTCGATACACACGCTGTCATTTATGAAATGCCAGAAGTGCTTACTTTAAGTAGTAATAAAAATAGATTTAGCAGTTTATTATATGAGTCAGGGTGGCACTAAGAAAAAATAGTAGTTAGATAAATATAAGTGCCAACCCTCCAACTCTTCCACCGTCACCAACCTTGATCCACTAGAAAACAACACAGTGACATGCTGTCGACTCACAACACGAGTGTCGTCGCCTATCGCCAGGTGTCATACTAGTCGCGGAAATCATGTATTATCCAAGTTGTCCAGATGTTCAAACTGATTTCTGTGCTAGTGCACAGTACCCGGAATGTAACCAGAAATTATCTGTCCTCAGGGACTCTTTAATATTACCAGATGGCACCCGGGAAGTTAATTTATACCTGTTATAGCCGTGCACCCGAACAGGCACCTAATCAACCCCTTAAACGAGCAGATTGCATGCTGGATGATGGCTACGCAATTGTATGAAGCAGGGTGGTCACGTTACATAGCTACTGAACGAGATACATTCATTAATTCTATTTCACATCCTTCAAATTGAATCCATAGAAATTGGGCGGGGGAAATGAAAATAGGAAATAGTGCACCTAGAGCAGGATGCAAACCTGCGCCTCTTGACATTCTGGGGGTAGCATGTGAACCCTTACACTACCTAGGCTCGATGATATAAAACCCCTATCCACGCCTACCTGTCTATGTGACTGCTAGCCTGAGGTCAGTGGACACTAGTACTAGTACCACCTTCAATCATCCCCCTGGAATTGTAATTTTTTTTAAATGGTTTACATCTATTATAAGTCGCTTAATACTTACATACATACGTAGGCAATGCACTTACATACACATACACAGGGTAGGTTCAACAAACATACATCATGTAGCTTCTACAGGATCCAGGGTATGGAAACCAGTGTCTTAACAGTGATGAAAATGGGAATATTGCACATGAAGCAGGATTGAAACCTGCACCCCTTGCCATTATGGGGCTAGAATGCTAACCATTACACTCCCTAGGCTCCGTGGTGCAATCACCTTACCCTACCCACGACTATTGTCTATGTGGCTCCAGGCCTGAGACTGAGAGGTCAATACAAAAAAATAGGCTGACATCATTATCAGCAAATTCTGGTAGAAGCAAGTATCAAATGAATTGTTGCAAACAAACGAGATAATTGACTTCACTCGGAAAGACGAAACACAAGAATGGTAAATTTAGGTGAAATTTATTAAATAAAAGTAATTATAACCTTCGTGAGGTTGAGCAGTACCAGAGAATGTGGGTGACGGTGACCCGAGAGTCTTAGTGTAGCATTTCTTGTAGACATGAGCTAGGTCAGCAAGTGACCTGAAGGGCAGCACGTGAGCACTGGATGAGGAGGTAACTAGCAAGTGAGCTGGAGCTGGAGGCAGATCAGAAGATCAGCGCTCACCCCCTACTGGTTGGGAGGATGGATGGGAGAGTGAAGTCGACAGCGCGACAGACAGAGAAGTGACCCTAAAGGGGGACATATAGAGAGCAACGAAAGCTAAAGTAAGCCATGTAACCAACAGGGTTTTTTGTGTGGTTTGTGCGTGTGGTAAACTAAATTCATTCGTTGAATAACGTATTTTGTCAGCGCATGGTTACAAGTGTTCAGGTCATGTGACAAACAGGATGTACCTTCAACGAGAGGTAATTCTAACCGTCACGTTGAATCCAGTTATAGCAATTTATGCCTAGTTATGAATTGTATGTTTCAATCGAATGGTGTACGTAGTAAGAAGTATATTAATAGTCCGATGGTCTGTAAGTCCCATTAACGCTAACATGTGCCCCGTTGCATAGCCCGATGGTTTCGAGTTTCTGTGATTTTTCTGAGATAAATATATTAAATTGGTTGTTATAATATACCTTACTTTAGTTTGAAGTGGTTGTTATAATATACCTTACTTTAGTTTGAAGTAACATTTATTTTAAATGGCTAAGTTTTTAGATATTTGTAGTGCAAAGATGTATGTTGTAACATTAGTTTTAGCAAGCATGCCAACATTCTGCATATGTTCTATCAAATTGACTCTGCGTTCCCTTCTATGTGGCGACATGTTTAATAAGTGCACCAGTATCCAATTCAGATATACATGTAGAATCAATACTTCTAGATAATAATATTGTTTTGGTTTTGAGAATTTGATGCTTCATCGGACTATGCAGCTTTAATCTCTATATAACTAGGGGGTATGGGGGGGGGGGGGGATCGTGGTTGGTATGAAATGAAGTGGAACACTACGCGGAACTGTACACGACGGACTTGGGATGGACATCGGGTAAAAACAAAAAGCCGGCGTGAAGCCACTGGGGAGTGTGCCTTAGAGAATAGCCTCATACACAGCTGGCTGCGGACAGGTGGGCGGGCGAGACGACTAGGTAGGTGTGGGTTTAGGGTGTGAGAGAGTGTGGGAGAGTGTGAGAGAGTGTGTGTGATTGTGTGTAGGGGTGGAGTTTAGAAGTCATGTGCACGACCACACAACCTGTCGACAGGTGCACAGGGGTTGGGCTACTAGACAGATAAAGTGAAATTTGGCGGTTAGAGAACTGTAAACAAGTGCAGCTGGGGGAAGGGTTACCGTAGACAGGTTACACAACTGCCTTTGTCACTAGTACGTTCTGACCACATCTAGATTGGATTTAAAACCCGGTTACATACACGTTGGTGGACGTAGTTGAACGTAGTGGAGGCTAATGTAGTTGAACGTACCGGGGAAGTATGGATGCCGGTACGTTCAACTACGCTCAACTACGTTAGCCTCCACTACGTTTAACTACGTCGACTTATACCCCTGTCACACTACAACGTAACATGGTAGCGTAAGCCGACATAGGTGAAATTTGGTCATTATGTCGAGATACGTTACTCGTTCATTAAGCCTACATTGAGATACGTCAAGTTACATCGAGATACACTGACACACGTCAAGGTTTTGGACATACCTAAAACTTTCGACATAGCTCGACATAAGGCGCTCATGTTAGGCTTACGCCGAGATACGTTAGACGTTCGGTAGAGCTACGTCGGTCTACGTTGAGCTACGTCGACTTACGGTGGACTGACGGAGAGCCTGGAGGAACGTGCAGCCCACGCGCTGACAATGTGATGTTAAAGTATCTTGATGTAGGTCTAATGTGTCTCTGACGTGTGTCTAATGTTAGTGTAATGTAAGTCCAATGTGTCTTGGTGTATTTGCCTTCCAGTATATAAAGGCATCCGTTATGCTCACGTCGAGCGCATTGAACGCTCACTGTCCGCACGCTGAGCACGCTGGACTGTCGTTAGACTGATGCTGCTCACTCGCGGGCCTGACATCGTCTCACATTACGAATTATGTCAGTCACACGTAGCTACGTTAGGGCAGGCATAATTGTTAAGCATGTTATCTGCTTGTGCACCAAGCCGTTTGTTTCTACGTGGTGTAGTTTTAGAGATATTTAACTTTTTCTGTATGAAGATTGCTCATGACCATTGACAATGCATTGTGTTCGGCAGTACGCGCAGTGCAAAATGTCAGTTTTATTCAAAATTAATAGAAATGCAGAACCCTAACCGTATAAATTTAATATAATCTATTTGTTAAATATGTTGTCTAGTATATGTGTTCAAAGCGATTTGTTTCTATGTGGTGTAGTTTTAGAGATATTTAACTTTTTCTGTATGAAGATTGCTCATGGCCATTGACAATGCATTGAGTCTGCCGGTATGCGCTGCGCAAAATGTCAGTTTTATTCAAAATTAATAGAAATGAAGAACCCTAATCGTATAAATTTAATATAATCTATTTGTTAAATATGTTTTCTATATGTGTTCCAAGCGGTTTGTTTCTAGGTGATGTGGTTCTAGAGATATTTCACTTGTTCTCTATGAAGATTGCTCATAGCCATTGAGTTTGCAGTGTGACAGTGTGTCATCCTGCATCCAATCAGCGCACGCACTGACCTAAATACAAATGCTGACGTCATATGAAATAGGTCTATAGCCACAACTTGGAGAAGCGCATTGCTCAACAACCGCCGTTTGGTGCGTGGCAATCGCAACTGTCACATGGCTGTTGGACGTCTCTGTATAGTAGCCTATTATCGACTATGGTTCCCTGTTCCTTTTGCCAACCAGCTGATGCGCATGTGCAGAATGTAAACAGAGCTGCTCAAATTTTATGTAAGGCCTACTAAATATGTATTTACACTGAGAAGCAGCGTCATTGCACTAGGTTGTTAATTATAGAACATGTGCAACAATTACGATTATCGGGCTAAGCGATGCACGTCAACGTTGAACAGTTTGATAGCGTATGGAATTATCTTCACTTGGTTTCAACATTTAATTGACAAAAATTAATACATCTCTAAATTCAACAAAAACTGGTAGCCTTACTAAATCAGCGATGAAAGTGGTCAACTGCGAGGTGGGCGATAATAAAGTAATTGGCCGTAGCTCTGACTGCATGTCCAAATTCATAGATGGTACAAATGCTTACGTTAGACTGATGTCGATTTACATCAGGTTACGTCGAGGTTTTCGACATGTTGAAAACTTTTGACGTAGCTCGACATTCGGGTGACATCACACTCACATTATGCCGACGTTAGACGTGTGGAAGGGCTGCGTTGGCTACATTAGATCAACGTGCATTACATCATAGTGACGCACAGGGAGGAGGACTTTCCAGCTCACGCCGGCGACGTTGAACTGACGCCAGCCTCTCGGTTGGTTGACGTCGACTCACGTCGGGGAAAACGGTTGTGTCAGACAACGTTAAGCGATGCTAAGTGGCCGCTACTGTCATGCTAGGCTGACGTCACGCGCTGGGGTTTCGCAAGCCTCACATTTACATAAAAAATAATTCCTTTGACCTCTCGCGTTGGTACGACGCTATACCAACATTAAGCTCATGTCAACTATGCGGCATTGACGTCCCAAATTTGCATATTACACCGAGCTTTTCAACATGTTAAATATATTTTCACGTTGTCCCTACGCTGGCACATTACATCGTAGTGTGACAGGGCTATTAGTCTGATGATTTTGAAATATATGAGGTTGATCATCATAACCTACCTTACTTTAGTGTTAAGTTATTTTCAATTTAAATGGTTAACTTTGGAGATATTTGAAGTGCAAACATACAAAATAATGTTAGTATGCACGTCGAATGATATCATAGGCTTCAGCAATATCAGATTCTATTAAATTGATTTAGATTGTAGCATTCCCTTCAATAGAGGGAGTGCACATGACGTCATTACTTAGCAATCAGCGGGATGCTATCTTGGATTACAAGCACCCTCCCTAGCCATGTTGTGAATGCATGCAGATGCAGCAAAACAGAGTTTTCTTGTGTTGTGGGAGGTTCTGGGCAGTTTACATCCAGTGTGTTTACTTACAGCACTTTAGCAACAACTTCTGAGGGTAAACTGCTCAAAACAGTGACAAATAAACCAACAAATCAGTAAATAACCACAGTGTAGGCAGTTGAAAGCCTTCTGTATGTCATCCAATATAGCCACCGAAAGTTGCCTCGTGACGTCATTACACTGCCTCTATAGGAAGACGCGGACATCCGGGTACTTCGCGCATCGCAACCTAGCAACTGTTTGAGGCAGTGAAACCAATGGCAGTCACAGCATTGAAGCGAACCAGAAGTGACGTTAACGTGCGCCCTCCTATGCAGCAACAAATGCTTAATAAGTCATTAAGTGCACCAGTATCAGTGGCTAAGTTGGATATGCTAGATGTTTTGCTTTCGAAAATGTGATGCTGTCATCGTACTTTTCAGCTTTAAATAATGCCTACATAATTGGATATTAGAATTTAATTTTAATTTTGAAAGCACATTTCCCTATCCTATTTCCCAACTTTGCTTAGATGTAAGCTAGCATTATGTGCTGTACAATTTATTATGTGTATATAAATAAAGAATAGTCCGTAATGTTTTTCGGTGTCCCTTTCCAGACACCTCTCGTTTCCCAATATATATAACAATATCCACAATGCTGCTCCATTTAACGCCGACTATACGCAGACTATACATCACCAGCCCGCATTCATGAACCACTAGGATCTCTAATTTAGTTTGCACATGGTGGAGACTTGTAATGGCTATTGCTATTGCTATTGCTATTGCTATTGCTATTGCTATGTACTGTGAGGATCGTTCATGTTTACATCACCAACCACGAGGAGGAGGAGGGGTGGAGGACTGAGTGTGCAGCGAACCGAATTGTCGGCTTTAGAACGTGCTATGCGGTTTACTGCTTAATAATGATGGTGTACATCACCTGACAAAGGACTGGTGGTCCTTTCACACTAACTCTCCCTTCCCGAAACCTGATGATGGAAACATGTTTGGCAATCTATCAAACGGTAAAGTAGGTTATTGTCATATATATAGTCTACACACACCCATATAATATATACCACGGTATCTATTACACGGGTGTGTACATTAGCAGTGGGTATGCAGGTATCGCAGGTATAGCAATACATCGGGGAGTTTGATGCCCCTGCCTTGCAGAGTTGTAAACCACTGCCTTGTGGTACAGGTTCTTGAGAGAACCGAAGGCTAAGGGAGCAAACCCTAAACAGAAAACCATGTCACTGTGGCAGCATTAAGGGCGGTTGATGTATGGAACTCCCAACATCTCCCAACCAGTCACTGCAGGGACAAATAGTTTTGCGCCTGTCTTGACATGTTCTTGTCAGTGTGAAACCTCTATTTGCTCCCCGAGAAAGTGCTGCTGGTAACTTGCAAAAGCCAGCAGCACTTCAACACTTTTGCAGGCAGCTTTCATGAAATGTACAACAGCACAAAACACCATACCGGCTCGGTCATCGCCCGGGTTAGCTGAGACATTAAGACCGACTCATGGACGCAACTCTCACAGCAGAGAGCTAAATGGAGAGCGGCAGTCAAGTAATGAAAGCAGTCTCTGTCGCAATGCGACCGACAGCATCATGATGATGATGACATTAGCAGTTATAGTAGATCCTTGAGGAACTATGTCCAAAATATCAACCATATATAATACATATATATATATACACCTTCGTTGACCGCATAATGCAGTAGAATCTTATTTGTAGCGACCCTATGATACTCGATCGTAGTGATTTTGTAATCCATGGCACATAATCTGGGTAATTAGATCTATGCAAAATGAAATGGATTATAGACTGTAACCAATAAGTCTCACAACTCTTGCTGATTCCGCTACAAATAATCATGCACTGTATACATGGCAGATTGTTGTATAAATGCCCATGGGTGAGCCATCTATCACAATTAACTCAATGGCCCGGTAATTAATGAATTATAATAACGACACGTCGCCCAGGACACAAAGCTTGTAGCTAGGATACGAGAGACTGGCGTGGCGTTCCACAAGTTTACATGTTGTTAGGCAATTAGCGCTACGTGACTGTGAGGGCAACCATGAGGTGCACACACAAATAAAAAATGGTTTTATAGCAATATTCAGCAAGGACTATGGTTTAATTGCTGGGAATGTAGCTATATACTAAATCCAACCCCTCCCACTACCCGTCCTCATAGGAAACTGTATTAAATATCAAATTTGAAGAGAATCCGATAGGATAGATGTGGGTAGAACTACGCCATGACGTGCACGACGCGGGAACATGGTTACTTGGCATGACACGTGACGTGGAATGTGACGTGACGTGACTTGGCATGGGGCATGCACGCGTTCCTAGTCATGTCGTAAAAATGGATGTGCCTGCACATCCAAACAAACACCCGTCCGCAGGAATGTCACCCCTTTATCCCCACAGAGGGAAGGCGGGGGCAGATGTCCCCTGTAATAGATTCATCTGGCAGTGAGAACACACCGAATATGTGAACTAAATGTATGCTTGATGTACAAGTGTCGGGTTAGCTCAGCACACAAAAACTGTACAGTTATCGGGAGGGATAAGGAGATGGCAATACCTAGATAAAAGATTCACCCGGTACTTGTAGTACACGGGTGAACGACAACGTAGTCTAAATACGGGCGAAAATAGCTTTAGTATGGACCAGGGAGTAGAATGTCTGCCTCCAGTATCAAATGGATATTTATATAGGCACAGAGTTGGTGAAATGAGAGAGAATGCAAAAAGACAAGATGGCAGCCGTAGAACACCGTCGATTTCACTTTTAAATCTTATTAAACTAGATATTATATTATATTTTTCAACTCAAAAGTAGCGGGCTAATAATAAGACAGATGTAAAGAATAATTGTTGCTTCTTACATTGTGAAATTAGGCTCTCATTTCATTGACCCGTTTTTTCGACAGCTTTTACATAGGGTTGGTTTGCACCTCTACTGCAGCAGTATGGGGTGAATCTTGTATCTAGGCAATACCATGCGTGAGTCGTCAATGGGCACTAAATCTGTAACACTAAAATAATTGGGTTTTGCAATGATACCCCCCACTAACACTTCACAGACCTTCTCCGCGAAAAAAATGGGGATAAAGGGGGGGGGGGGGGGAAAGAGAGTAATGTGAATTTGAATGTCTGAGCTCTCCATAGACATGACTCGGAACATAGATTTGTACCGGAAGAATCTGCATACTATTAAAATCTCTAGATCAGCGTTTTACTTACAATCTCTAACCAAATAGCGCATATTTGGTGACATATTGTTAGTAAAGCGGACAGTTGAAACCACCTTTTAAAACATCTCACTTCGTGTACATTAAGTGGTGTACAAATACAATTTTCAAAACAGGTGTCGCTTACCAGTACCTACAACATGTGCTTGTAACATGTAGCTAATTAATTCAGTAGCACAGACTGACATTATTTAGGTACGGGGGGATGCGTTGTTCTTTCTGTTGTAAATTTTCAAACTGGCAGGTTTTTCCCTAGATAAAAGATTCACCCCATACTTACAGTACAGTGTTGAATGACAACGTAGTCTAAATACGGGTGAAAATAGCTTTAGTATGGAACAGGAAGTAGAATGCCTGGCACCAGTGTCAAATGGTTACTTATATCAACACAGAGTTGGTGAAATGGGAGAGAATGCAAAAAGACAAGATGGCGGCCAGAGAACGCCGTCGATTTCACTTTTAAATTGCATTAAAGTATATGTTTTATTATATTTTCCAACTCAAAAGTAACGGGTAAATATGAAGACGTACATAAAGAATATATTGTGCTTCTTAAATTAAAAAATTTACCAGCTCAGTTAATTAACCCAGCATGTCGAAATTCTTCGCCAGCTTTTCTAATGGGTTGGTTTTCACCCATATACTGGAAGTATGGGGTGAATCTTTTATCTAGCTTTTCCCCAATGCAATGCTGCTTCTTATTCCTAAAAAAAAAATGTTGTCCAATTCCACTGGTATCGCAGCAATGATTTAAGCGGATACCCAGCACGCCGGGTCGTACAGATTATATTACAGTGGAAGCTGCGTGAGGAAATGAATACAATCATCATGACACAGGAAATGGTGTTTTATTTCATGTGAAATATTTGCATGGACAAGTTCATTACAATCTACATTAGAAACAGATTATCATAAATATTCTTTTATCATTAAAATGTGTTTTATAGCGTTTATTCCAAAACGATTTGATTCCAATAACGTTTTCTTCCATCGCCAAAAAAGTCTGCATAACACCTGAAAATCCCAAGATATGCCCCTGCTACTGGTTAATAATGCTGGCTTTTAACCAAGGACCATAGTTGTGATGTGATATGCTACTCAGTTCAGTCGGTGTCTATTCATTTATAACAAGCCAACAATTGCTTTAGCTCACACCGGGCGCGGGGGCCTAATTGGTAGAGCGTGGGCCTCGCGTGTGGAAGGTCGGGAGTTCGGTTCCCGGTTGAGTCAAACCAATGACTTTAAAATTGGTACTTGTTGCTTCCTAGCCTGGCACTCGGCACTAATAGGATAGGTCAAGGACTGGTTAGCTCAGTGTCAGGATAATGTGACTGAGTGGGACATCGGGTCATGGTGCCGGTGGCCTGATTTCCCAGTGGGGCAGCACTATAAAGTCTGCATGAGTGCGCACTGCCACAAGTCAATACCCGTCCTGATATGACCTTAGATGTTGTTAGGATGTAAAACAACAACAAACAAGCTTAGCGCACACAATTGTCGTCTCCGACTGTCGGTTGTTATCAGATTGGTTAGTCGGGGTGGTTATCGCAGGGCATTAGACCTTGAGTGACCTGAAATTAGCTCTGCACGTACTTGTAATACATATATATACCAATTAGGCTATATTAATATAATATGAATATATTTCTTCTGCCGTCTGGAGATGCCTGAATATTTCCTAACGATTTTCCAAGCCCCACTACCCCACAGAAAAGCGGGTAAATGGTACGTTTGTACAGACCTAAAAAAAAACACTTAAACTTCCAGAGGAATAAGAAGCAGCTTTGCATTGGGAAAAGACCCACCACTTTGAAAAGTATATACAGCAGAAAAGGTTTTAACAAGACTAAGATTTGTGATTGGAGGAGCAAGTAAAAGTATCACCTACCACAAACTGCCAATGAATGGAGTAATATACTTCAGTAGAATTCACCCACGTTCTACCTGATACTTACTGTCTAACTCTCTGCCTCTCACGTTTTTCAATTCTCCATTGACCCTCTCTCCCCTGCACCGAACTATATACTTCTTTTTGCCCTGCTTGTTACTAGCTCCAGAACACCCTGTGATATTTACACCTGTCAGGTGGAGGGGGGTTGGGTGGGGGTGGGTGGCGGAACAGGTGTGCTTTCCGACTACAACATAACAAATAATCAAAATTTGTAATTCTCCTGTAGGTGGTTCAGGTTCTGGAGTACACCATCTAATTTGCTACAACCACTATTGCATTTTCTTATATATTTTTGTTGGCATCGAGTGACATGTTGCCAGTAGTGATTTGGGTACACTGACACTTTTAAATGTGACCATTTTAGTGCACCAGGGCCAAAAAATCAACGCAACTTAGTCAAATGTGTTTGAGTCTCAGCAGGGACTGACACCCAATATATTCAGGGGGAGGTTCCCCCTTGAGCAGAAAAGCATGTGTAAGCCATGAGTGGCCAATACAGCAGCGGCTAAGGACCACTAGGTCCCGCCCACCTCCCGCATGAGTCGGTGGTGGCTTTCCCACAAATGGTTCAATTTCTTTAAGTTTATTAATGTTTTCATCCCACTCATGTTGCCATTTGGATTTTATGTGGGTGGCTATTAGTGGAAATAATCAATTGTAATAACGTGTAGTCACTTGTAATACTGATACCATTCTACCAGCACCATGACCCGATTGAGTCACACTAAGCCAATATACTGTTTTCTACGATGTATGCGCAATAAGCCACAACATTAGTTCTTGTCACTGACACCAGAATGAGACCTTTTACATTGGTTGGTTGAAATTTTACGTCCTGGCAACATCTAAGGTCATATCAGGATGGGTACCGACCGGTGACAATACGAAACTCATAGCAAGTTTATAGTGCTGTCCCACTGGTAAATCACGCTGCCAGCACCATGCCCCGATATCCCACTCAGTCACATAATTCTGACACTGAGCTAACCAGTCCTTACCCTATCCTATTAATGCTGAGCACCAAGCTAGGAAGCGACAAGCATCAATCTGTAAGTCATTTGATTTGACTCGACCAGGGTTTGAACCCGTGGGTTCGAATCCCACGATCTACCAAAACTCATTCGTCCATCCCGTCTGGTCTAAACTAATGCAGAAGACGTGTATCTAAGATTATAAACGACTAGATAAACCTTAAAAAGTGTCACCTACTACAAACTGCCAATGAATGGAGTAAGATACTTCAGTAGAATTCACCCACATTCTACCTGGTACACTTACTGTACGGGGGCATAATTTAACTGCCTCCCTGCCCGGAATTAGCACACTTCAATTGCCAGTCAATTAGCAAATGCAATTAGCATAATTAAATTTCCCGTTGTGGCATTCCGCCTGATCAGTTCCAGTATAAAATTATTAGCGAGGCAATAAGTGTCGTACCGTGACACTCCGTAAATGGCAGGATCCATCAGGTATGTATTGCAATATCATCTGCCTGTCACTAGTGTCAGGCAATGCGGCCATTGAGTATTGTGCCTGTGTGTCGGGGGGGGGGGGGGAGGTATCTTAAAAAATATAGAACATTTAAAATCTCACATGATCATGAAGAGAAAGGGGAGTAATTTCCACACTAACTTCACTCTACCAGAGTAATAAATGAAAATTACGGTCCCACATTTACTGACCTCTGCGTATGCATGTGTATGCCCGCTGGTCATGGTGTGGCCTGGTCCATGTTATCCACATGGAGACGGTGTAGATTAATCAGTGACACCTCCCGGCCGCCACCACATCACGCCAACCATGCAGCACACACGTGTAGACATGACAAACCTAACACCTTCCACTTCTGCACTACGAACTCAGTTCATTTCTGAACATGGACATGTATATATACAGTAAAACCTCTGCCTGTCTCTCTCTATATATATATATTAATATACATACAGTAAAACCTCTCTATACCGACCCCTCCACAGATCGACCACTCACCTATATCGATCCCTTTATTTGGGTCCCAAAAATACTATTGTAAGGATATTCTACCTCTCTAAACCATCCACCTCCCTAAATGGACCATTTAAAGTCGGTCCCATGGTCGGTCGATTTAGATGTTGTTCGGCATTTTACAGTCACCCATTTGGGACATGGTTGGATCCTTACTAACATCTTGTATTGCATTTATATATAAAATAAAACAGTTCCCAAATCAAAATGAAGTATTTATTAACATGTATGCATGATTTAAAAAATATTATTTGATGTCTTCAGAAATAACATTACAAATTTCCATCACAGATGTAACCGGTGGTGTCTGGATGCCACACATATTATATACAAATTATTCAGTAAATAAAGCATGGCTGGGAATTACTTTTTTTATATCAATGTAAGCACTACATATTTCTGTATATTATGCCATGATTAATATGCTTCTAAGTATGAAATTATTTAATTCTGCTTAGATTTTTATTAAGCAGACTGTAGTGTCCTAAACACGTGTTACGTCTGAGCAAAAGATGTTATACTGCCATATGACATAGCTTAATCATGGATTACACCTTTATTTGTTATCTCATCAATTTATATTTTACATAGATGTAAAGGGGATGTTTGTAGCTTTCATTTGCAACCAAAAAATGTTAAAAATTAAAATATTAAATTTAACTCTCCACCTCTGGCCAGTTTTCAAGAGAGTGCCCCATACATGAGAGAGAGATGCATATAGACTTATATATTACGAAGCTATTAATTAAATAGTACTGGAAATAGCAAGACACGCAAATATTAAGATTTACAACACAGCTGTAACAGTATTTTACAAATGTAGATAAGAATCAGCACGAGGCTTATTACAGGGTGTCTCGGGTGCACATTGAATATACCTGACAGCGACAGGTAATTGGCAACTTCTGCGAAAATACCAAGGTCCAATATATACATGTTGGTGTTCTATCAGTTTTAGTTAAATCACGCTCGACACTCAATGCAAAATTGGGATCGTTGTGCGGGGGTGGGGGGTCTAAAGAAACAAATGATGCGAGGACGTGTGGCATCGAGTATTTTCTAGTATAAATAGAATTTTGGAAGGGAAATGGGTGCTGGTTTGTTAAGGGGTTGCGGCTGCGCGTTGCATGTTGCCGATAGACATGAACCCAGAGAACGTGTCGGGCCGTGTATGGCAGTCTGCACCCTCCTTGTCGTGAAGCCCCTAAGACGTGGCGGACCATGCACTAACCATATACACCCATTCTGTACTCACTACATTCAGCTGTCAAACGGGCCATGCCTATAACCCCCCCCCCCCCCCACACACACACCCACCCACCAACCGCCACCCGCCCATCTCCACATCCTCACACCCACCCACACCCACAAACACACACACTCATGTACAGTGTCACACACACGCGCATATAGACAATGCCACACAGATACATACACAGTGTCACACACACGCATATAGACAATGCCACACACAGAGTGTCACACACTCATATGCAGTATGACACACATGCATATAGACAATGTGACACACACAGTGTCACATGCATTCATATGCATAGTGTCACACACACATATAGACAATGCCACACACACTCATTAACACAGTGTCACACACGCGCGCATATAGACAATGCCACACACTCACTTAAAGTCTGTCACACACATTCGCTCACATTCATGCAGACAGTGTCTGTGAGTCTCTGGTACACACGCATTCACTCACTTTCAGACACACATGTCTCTCTCACGCACACATTTATAAATTATTGTCTATACCCAGTGGCTCGCACATGGTATATGCACTCACTCAGTTATATACACTTTTACACACATTCACTCACTCACATACAGAACTTTACACACAGCTACAAACGTAGTAAAACGCATTGGGAATATGAGTGAGGGAAGATAGGAAGGAGGGGTAAGGAAGGAGGGGGGAGGGGGGGGGGGAAGAGAGGAAGGAAGGGTGGAAGGGAGGAAGGATGGAGGAAAGGGGAGGAAGGAAGGAAGGACGCAAGGAAGGAGGGGATAGGGAAGGGAAGAGAAACGGGGAGGGATGAGGGGAGGGGGAGGAGGAGGGGAGGATGGATGGAGATTGATCCATGTTGAGAATATAGTACAATATACCTTATTTGTTATTAATCAAGTAGACATAAAGCGTACACAAAGAAGTGTGTTTACGGTGATAATGTGAGCAGCAAGGCCCATTCAGGTGGCACACGAGGGTGTAGGCCGGATTACACAGCTTAGCCAGCCGGCTAACGAAACTCAATGCGCTTTCGGTACGTTGGTGAAAAATCCTGTTTTCCCAGGATCCGCCGCCGCCGCCGCCGCCGCCGCCGCCGCCGCCCCCCCCCCCCCCCGCCCTGCCCCTTTCTGAGTGAGGAGTGTCTATGCACGTCCAACGACTGTCCTAAACATAGCCTACACACACAAATCACACACGCCATTGATATCATAATTTGAGCAGTAAATCCTTTAATGAAATTCATTAATGGGACTTACTGTTCAAATTGTAGTAATAGTATTTCTGAGCCTGTCTCAAAAGGTGCTAGCTTTTCGTCTTTTTTGTCCATCGTAACGATTGACACAAAACAGCACAGAAACGGTTACACTGAAAACACAAGGACATTTGCTTCAAATCAATATGTATTATATTGGGAATATGAAACAGCATGTAAAAAACAAATCAGTTTATCCTGAGCAAATGCATAAGTACATAGTGTGTTGATCGTTACTATGGACAAAGTTTTGTCCCATATTGCTCAGCACCTCTTGAGAGTCTCATCTACGTAAATGTACGCACTGAGCGACTTAAGCTAAGCTTCCATATATGTGGTATGAGGTTATGTGAATGCGACAAAAAAATAGAAAAGCGTGTAAACGCACGGGTGCTTCCATATGTCCGGATGAGGATGCAAATGCGGCAAAGTGGATCGCTCAATGGACCGATCGGTGCGAATGCGAATGCGAATGGCATGCCACACACAACATATATGGAATCTTAGCTTTAGCTGAGTTCATAATTAGCAGAGTAAACTCGTGTGGCTAGTTGAGTACCCTAAGGGCTTAATAGATAATAATGTGAGATGTCTAGACCGGGCTCCCTGCCCCTTCTTTACCTGCTCCAGCCGAAGGCAGTGAAATTCACGATGCTACCTGACCTGCGCCTCGAAACTCTTTGATCCGATGTCATGTAGGTATTAAATACCCGAAGGGTTAATGCGAATTAAAACAACTACTAAATGGCAAAACCAGGCTTTAACATACATGTGCTATATCAGAGTGTGCTTTTACATACGCCGATATAGCATAAAGCAAGTCCTTGATGTAATCTTAAAATAATAGTCAGAACTATAGTGAACTAAACAAAATTACACTTTCGAATTAGCTTATTTTTTGTGTGGAATAGTTTCTACAAAAATAAAATAGCAGTCCATTTCCCATGAATCAAAATTTCCTAACTAGTAAAGAACTGGCACTCACATTCCGAAGTGTTCGCGAAGGAAATGTGTTAATAGAACACCCAATTAAGGGAGATCCGTGCCTGAATTGTTCAGGCTATCCCAGAAATGGATACTACTGTCAATGCAATATACATTAGCCAGGATTAATTAGGAGAGAGCACTGTGGGTTTCTCCAAACTTATAAATTAAACGACTCTCTTTTCAGATCAAGTCACGTGAAATATAAAAGGCAACATGTAATTAAAGAAAACGATCTCAATGCGCTTCCTGTTTGCAAGCAGTTAGATCTAAAGCTTTATGACAGTAGCCTAGATTCATATAGGGAAATAAAGTTGAGGAGAATTACATACAAAAGAAGCTGCAACGCATATAACTGTGCTAAGAAGCGTTTTAAAAGCCTTACATTACAGCGGCGAATGAATTATTTCAAGCAATTCTACCCGGTCCACTACATCTGTACCATATAATAATATAATATAAGAATCACTTCGTACTATAGATGCAATGTCCCATGATACTGACACTGACAATTTGGATGTATGTCTTGAACAGCAATAACTTCGCTTCGTGTATAATTTCTTCTTTCTTCTTTAAGAGAGAAAAAGAGCTGGAATGCCAGCCTCCACACACTAGTGACGCCATGTGCACCCTAGCATGAAACTCCTCACATATCTGTGACAGCTTGCTATAAAAGCATTCCCGCATGACGACGTGCCCGCACATACATCAAGAACAAACAGACTTCCTTCGGTTCTCTTCTGGTTGCCCCATGCTCAACCAGCCAATGATGCACGAAGGAATTTTGTTTACATTCATTAAGGAAAAATAATTTTCAATTGTGGACACTTCCTGACAGTGACACTCGTGATATAATATCCGACTCAGGTCAAAATATCCCCCTCATCCAATCAGTTCTTGCCATATCCTAAAGTAGTAATCCTAAGCATCAGGCAAGGTAACGAGCTACAGTTATCAATTTAGTAAGTTAATGGTTTGACTCGGCTGCAGATTGAACCCACGACCCCTGCAAAAAAAAAAAGAGACTTCCCAGACAGCACACAGCCGTCGGGCCGACGTCGGCTATTGGTCGCACCGTCGCCATCGACTTTCCACCGTCGGTGGTGTTCCGACGTTGGGAATCAATCCCTTTCCGCCTTCGAGCCACCGTCGGGCCGCCGGTGGTGTTCCGACGTTAGGGTTCAATCCCTTTCCACTTTTGATTCACCGTCGGGCCTTCATCGGCCCGACAGTGGTGGGCCGCCACAGGTTTGCATTCATTTTCCACATCTGGTCCACCGTCGAGCCAACGGTGGTGGGCCGCGCATGCGCAGTTCTTTAAATTTGGATTCCGGCTCGAGTCGCCCGCGGAACACGTGCGATTGTTGATCAGTGTTCTTTTTCTACCAGTAACTCCAGAAATACCAGGAATTTTAAGGAATTATTTAACAGGTATGTTTATTAATATGTTTAGATTATTTTGTAAAAGTTTTGTAATTTATTACGAAGTATTAATGGAATTATTCGTGTTAATACGATTTGAATTATCCGATACGGTTTGTTTACTTCGAATCTCCACTGGACCACGTGCGATCGTTGAGCAGCGTTCCTTTTCTACAAATAACTCCAAAAATTGGAGGAATTTTAAGGAATTAATTTACAGGTTTGTTTATTAATATGTGTAGATTATTTTGTAAAAGTTTTGTAATTTATTAGGATGTATTAATGGAATTATTCGTGTTAATACAATTTGAATTACCCTGTACGTATTGACACTAGAGTGACAGTGTCTTCTCGGCTCGTCGGGTCGACGGCGGCAGCCGCCGTCGAGTCGACGGAGATGGTTGGACAAAACAACGTCGGCCCGACGGCGTTTGTCGCCGTCGAGCTGACGTAAAAGTTTTGTAATTTATTGTAATTTATTAGGATGTATTAATGGAATTATTCGTGTTAATATGATTTGAATCGTCGGCTCGTCAGCGGTTTCTGCCGTCGGGGCGACGGCGGCAGCCACCGTCGAGTCGACAGCGGAAGGTTGGACAAAACAACGTCGGCCCGACGGCGTTTGTCGCCGTTGGCTCATCGGCGGTTTTCGCCGTCGGCAGCCGCCGTCGAGTCGACGGCGGGAGGTTGGACAAAACAACGTCGGCCCGACGGCGGTTTCCACCGTCGGGCCAACAGAGCGGCCGCCGTTGGGCCGACGGCTGTGTGCTATCTGGGTTATTTGGCAATTTTGCAGGTAATTATCCTAGGATAGGATGTATCAGTTACTAAAACAGGAACTGTCATGTAGCAGGTAATCGTATTCCCTTTCAAACTGCTGATTTGATCAATAAAAAGTACTTATTTAAATAGCCCCCCTCTTCACCCCACATGTCCACCGCACCCTGTTCTATATCCCTGGACATGTCAGGACTGCGATTGGCAGGATCAGGATGGCGTTTACGTGTGAATGCTGAGGCACTAAAGACAGTGCGAGAAGAGGGTAGGTATGGCGACATCGGTTATAGTGCAGGTGAGTGTTATAGTTTCATTAAGGTTAAGATTAGACTGCTGACTCAACAGAAAAGAAGCTCACTTTCCCTTCCCGCATTCTCCCCTTACAACAACAATCTCTGGTTTCTTCAAGTATTGTGAGTTAATTACGATGCAAGGAGTTGGGATTTGCTCACAATATTGATGTAAAGATATACTGAATTATGTTAAGGTACAAGTCTGCTCTCTACGATTAAACTGGCACCTGGTGTAGTTTGATTGTCTATTTTCATAAAACAACCACAGCATTCCTTTTCTACAAAGGGAGGTTTGTTTTATTTCACGTCTCTAAAGCAGATTGTTATTTAGCATCGGCTATTGGACGTCAACTCCTTTTGTACAAGAGAGCCACAAGTTATTTAGTATACTTTGCATCAGCGACAATAATCTATAAAGTATATTATATGTTTAAAAGGACAGTAGTTATACTATACGGCTATCAAGTATTTATATGCAGGCTTTCGGGTGTTTAAAAAAAAAAAAGGAATAACTGGAAATATAAAGATATAGGCTGAGTGAAACTGCAGAGTTACTTTGCATCGAATTTAATGCAGGTCAGTGAGAATGACCTGCAAATAGACTAGATCACCATTCCAGCTGGGTGGTGCATTTTGGGATGCGTGGAAGACATTGAGAAGACACAAGAAGCACATGGCACATGCTAATACACTGGGTGCAGCTATGAAATGTGCTAGTTTCAGCTAATCTCAGCTCTTGTTTGAAACATAGAATACCAATTTAAAAAATATATATAATAAATTAAGATATTATTCTTTTATCCAGCATTGCATTTACATCAATATAATCAGCACATCTTATGCCATGTGCATTTAGATTGAGACAAATCTGGGCACTCAGACTCGTGGTTTACTTATTTTATACATGTTTTTATTTATATCCTATGGTTAATGACATATCTAGAACTAGAAAATGAGTGGGGTTAATCAGATATTGGTTATATATTTCTCTGAAACAGGTGTCTGTTGACACATTTCACATTTTAATATTTAGAACAAGAATTAATAATGATGATGTGGATATCAGCCTTAAAGTGACTGATTGTTTTGGGTGGAATTGTATGTTTCTTAATCTTAGCTCAAAATGTTTAACTATGGCTAGTTTTGTCTTAGATATATTCATCAGATCATTATATTGCATGTGTGCATACATGTTTATGCCAAATTTATATGTATTTCTATTAATTTTGAATAAAATCGAAGTTTTGCCCTAAGTGTATCTGCAAACTCAATGCCCATACGCCTTTGCTTTCCTCTCAACGCCGTTTTCAGTGCATCCGCAGTCGGAATGGTAATCTCATCTATTTTGCATTTGATAAAGTGGGTTAATGGTGAATGGGGTATCATGAAACTATATATATCGTCGAAACTGCTGGTGGCTGGTGGAGAGTCGCATTCCGACAGCTGCGGCCCCATAGGCCAGTAGTGAATACCCATCCTATTCACAAACAGGATGCAGGCACTCGAATTTAATTTTGCAGCTACATCCATTTATGTATTGGAGGAGGGAGGGCGTCCCAGATGCCCATCGAAGTACGCCACACGGCCATAGGTAGCCATTAACGCCACTACTAGACATGCCTTTTTGTATTACCGTCTGCACCCCACCCACACACACGGGGTGGGAGAGGATCAACAGAACGGGGTCACTGTGCCTGTCCAAATACACAACGGGAAGATAGACACATATCTAGTCCACCAAGGCCACTACTAGTAGGTACTCCAAAGTGGGCGAATACAGTGTCCGCAGTGCGAAATTGACATATTTTAACCCTTTTTAAAACAGTCCAATCTCCACTAATTCTGCTTCATTTGAAATAAACATTATATCAAATTAAAGGTTGTTCTTTTGTCTTTTAGGCTATCTGATTTTTAGTTAGCATTATTAAATAAATTAGAGTTAATGGAAGCTTTTTTGGGGGTACCATCGGCAGCTCTGTGCATGCTCGCCGAGTTTGTTTTCATCCAGTCTGAGCTACTCCCTTCCCTAAAATTGATACCTTGGTGAGCACAGTGACCTGAGCTAAAAATAACCAGCAAGGAAAGACAGAGAAGAAACTAGGCTTCATTAGCATATCAAGCATGGCTGTTTTTAAGAGGGAAATTTGTTTGAACTGAAGGAGTGAAAACATTAAGACATCAATCCTCCTTGAAAATTGATCAGGATCGTGCTGAAAATTATATCATCAGAAAGCTGAAGTGTTCCTCTACCTAACCAGAACATTATTTGGTTGACATTTATATCATGCTCATCAAGGTTTGTCTGAGAAGTGACTGCTGCAATAATGTGGCTATTGTCAGCTCGCGATGCCTAAAAGTGAATTTTGTCTTTCTTTCTCTGATCAGTTAGAAAATTATGTCATCATGTAGAGCTTTTAATTCTGGTTATTTTGGTATAAGGATTGCAGTGATACGACAATTAGAATGGGAGTTATGCTATTTTTCTTAATTTTACTGAATTTATTATTGGTGGTTGCTGGAAATTAAGGAATTTAGAAAGTTTGACATGAAATTTCAGAAAGAATACTAACAGGTCTGTAAAAAATTGAGCTTCTTATTTGTAGTATAGAGAATGAGATTCTTTAATATTGGACAGATCATATGCAAAATAGGTTCCAGGTGGGACCCTAAGAACCAACATTTGGCTAATTTGGAAATGTGCACAAATCGGGGTAATCTTTAAACACTCATAACTTTGCAGCTATTCAATCGATCTAAATGAGTTTTATATCATTGAGATTCCATTTAAAAGATCTGCACAGATATATAACTTGTAATACTGAGCTGTTGAAAACGAAAATCACTTTGAGTACCTACTACTAGACAGGCAGCTTCAGGCTCATATCTAGGCTATGAAATGGACCGTCTCAGTTTAAACTGTGGTGTCATAGAGATTGCTCACACAATAGCAGATTAAATCATACCCCGCGCTGGTATATTATAATTCTATATGCACAGTTAAACGGGAACGGTAAGCAGAACTTATGAATGAAAGATTATCACAGGGAAATGCTGCAATCGGACACGACTTAAATAAGACTAATAACTCGGGAATTAAATTTTGTTGGCTTACTCTCAAAGCTGAACACGCGGATCTCATACTTTTTATATTGGATGTGCTGCCTATTATATCCCCTACTTAATAACCTATATTAAGCGGTTTGGTTAGTTATGTGAGGGTTCACTACCCTGGACTGGCGCTTCTTAGTAGTCCTGTCACTAGAGGGCGACACCGCCACAGTAGCAACCTTAATGCAGTGAAAACACCAGCTAGTTTCGGAGATTTTACTAAAACCCCTACAATTGCATGCATCCTATATATCGACATAAATTATGTTATAAAGTTACGTTAGCTTGCCTTAGTGCAACCCTGTTTAATCTGGAAACCTCACTACTGTATTTTCTTGATTGGTTAGTTGGTTTGTTTGTTTTACATCCTGGCAACATCAAAGATCATATCAGGACAGGTACCAACTTGTGACAGTGCACACTCACAGCGACTCTATAGTGCTGCCCCACTAGGAAATCAGGCCACTGGCACCATGACCCGATATACCACTCAGTCACATTATCCTGACACTGAGCTAACCAGTCCTTGCCCTATCCTATTAATGCTGAGCGCCAGGCTAGGTAGGAAGCAACAAGTATCGACTTTATAAGTCATTGGTTTTACTCAACCGGGAACCAAACTCCTGATCTCCCGCACGCGAGGCCCGCGCTCTACCGATTCGGCCACAGTGCCCGGTTTATTCTCTAAGTGGACAGGGTGGGAAAAGAGGTGGCAGGCAGTTCACCCTCCCTACCCCACTGTCCTAATGTCTCCATCCATCGCGGTGGAGACTGGAATGTCTCCAGGAGAGTTCAGCCTCTTGATCAGAGCCGCACACATCGGGGGTAAACATGTAAACAAAACAGGTGTGTACACATATACACACTGGACCACCATCCCACCGCCCACATTCCACTGGGTAGCTCCTACCGTACAAGGCAACCAGTTTTCTTTTAGCAACACATCCTTGACAGAAATAAAAAGAAAGACAATGAAATAAAAACAGATGTATATTGCATCCTATTTATTCTGTTAAGAGTTCCCTTCTCATTAAATACGGCAATGGTGAAATAACACCTACAAGAGATATTTATTACAATCAGAAGTACTACCTATTGTTAAAAGGGGGAGAGGGAGGAGGTAAATCTTTAGTGAAACAGCGTGGGGTGTGGACCCATGACCACAGGTCGGCGCTCCAGTGTAAATATCAGGTGTCCTCGCACTGGGGTCATTCCAGCAACCACCGCTACCAATGCACCCAGCTCCCCACTCTCCACGCACATTCTCCAATCTTGTACCCCTACATAAACTCCGGAGTAGGAGAGTGTAATATTTGCAGATCAGCGTACAGTGTACGACTCGGCCAATGTTGATCAAGAGTAGTGCAGTTCCTAAATCGGTCATATCGGTATGTGCTAAAGAGAGTTCGAGGCGTTTTTAGGAAAGAGGTTATCTTTCCACTGAGGAAGATATACGCTATTTAAGTGGTTCATACACAGGCCCGGGTCACTAAGTGTTCACATGTATAATTTGATATATTTGGTGCAACGATGCTGCTTGCATCAAAGCCAACACATTGAGCATGTTCAATGGTTCTCTAGGAATTGGGTTAATAGATTGTGTCTTCTACAACCCAGAAACCACAATTACAAAGTTGTTTTATAAATAGGTACAGCCCGAAATGAGCCACCAACATTATTATTACTATTACTACTACTATTACCACTACTATTACCACTACTATTACTACTACTATTACTACCACTATTACTACTACTATTCCTACTGCTATAGAGGGGGTGTAATGATGTCACGAGGCAACTTTCGGTGGCCATATTGGATGACATACAGAAGGCTTGCAACTGCCTACACTCTGGTTATTTACTGATTTGTTGGTTTATTTGAGCTCAGAAGTTGTTGCTAAAGCTCTGTAATACCCCTGTCACATTACGACGCTTCTCGCCGGCGCGCCGCCAACGCGCAAAAAAGTCGAGAAACGTCAAACTTTTCGGCGCGGTGGGAAAAAGTTTGACGTCAGCGCAACGTGTTGATAGCGTGCGGCCGACGTTGTGGTAACGAATATCGACGCGTGAAAAAGAAAAGTTTGACGCGCCGTCCTGATATGACCTTAGATGTTGCTAGGACGTAAAACAACAACGCAACAGTTTGGCGCAACGTGTTGGAACAACCGTCACGCGCGCAAAACGTATCGTTCGCAACAACCGTATCGTTCGCAAAACGTTATTCCAGCGCCGACCGCCGCCTTAGATCAAAGAATACCAATGCACGCCTAACGCGCGCGTAACGCTTCCTGACGTATCCCGACGTTGCGCCAAAATATCACACACGTCGACGCGCGTTGGCGAGAAGCGTCGTAATGTGACCGGGCCATTACTGCTGCACTGTATTGCCAGTAGACAGACCATCCACTTCCCGCCTTAAATAACCACCGAACTGGGTGGTCAAATGTGTAGGGCAAGAGGTTGTCCGTTCAATCTGGGTAAAGTGAGGCATTCGGCAGCATAGACTACATCACCGTTCCAGCGGCGTGGTGCATTGTGGGATGTGTCAGAGCAAAATAAACCCGTGAGAAGCACATGGCACATGCTAATACACTGGGTGCAGCTATGAAATTTGCTAGTTTCAGCTCATCTCACCTCTTTTTTGAAACATAGAATACCAACTAAAAATATATATATAATAAATTAAGATATTAATCTTTTATCCAGCATTGCATTTACATCAACATAATCAGCACATCTTATGCCATGTGTATTTAGATTTAGACAAATCTAGGCACTCAGACTAGTGTTACAGTCATAGCCAAAGTCAGTTTTACTTATTTTATTCATGTTTTTGTTTATATCCTATGATTAATGACATATGTAGAAATAGAAAATGAGTAGGGTTAATCAGATATTGGTTAGATATTTCTTTGAAACAAGTTTTTGCTGACACATTTGACATTTTAATATTTAGAACAAGAATTACTTCTGGCTAATCAATGGTGATGTAAACATCAGCCTGTAAAGTGACTGAAATTGTATGTTTCTTAGCTCAAAATGCTCAATTATAGAGAGTTGTGTCTTAAACATATTCATTATATTATTATATTGCATCCTTCCATCCATGTTTGTGCCAAATTTTTATGTATTTCTATTAATTTGGAATAAAATAGCAGTTTTGCCTTACGCGTATCAGCAAACTCAATGGCGTACCCCTTTGCTTTGCTCCCAACGCCGTTTTCAGCGCATGCGCACTCGGACCCGTAATCTTGTCTATTAGGATAGGGTTGTGGCTTGGTTCTAGTAACTCAGTCGGGAATCACCATAAAGTCGCCATTAGTATACATTGATATGGTCAGTGATACTTTCCACTACCGAGGAATCTTTACATCCGGTTAATATCACGAGTTTTGGATGCAAATTAGATTTACTTGTGAATATTTTTTCACCACTCCACCCTCTCACCCAACAAAAAAAAAGAAGCAAACAACCGACCTATATTCATTTCTCCATTAACCTCACGGACAAATTATTTAAAAATAGGTAATCAGTTCATCACGTGGTGTTCATGGAGTGCTTTCACATAAATTATTTTCCACAAGACACTTTCTTCGTCTTCTTCCAACGGAAGTGTTCGAAACTTCTTGCGATTTATTAACCCTAAAATATGCACATTACCGGACTAGAATCTATTCTGAAATATATAATAAGCAAGATCCTGTGACCAACAGCCCAGTCAACTGACCCAGCAACTGGTTATATACTATCACCTCTCTCCCCATCACCAGGCTACAACACCTCCTATACAGCAGACCAGGAGTGCTTAGGGAGCCTAGGTGGTATAATGGTTAGCACACTGGCCTGGAATGCAAGGTGTGGGTTCGATTCCCGCTCTAGGCCCAATATTTCCCATTTTGATCACCCCCAAGACACTATCCATATCATCCATACAATAATATTTGCATGAGGAATCTTATACCACACATATATCTAACACACCAGGTTAGTGTAGGCAAGTACAAATTTCCCATTCATTCGCTAGTTTGGCTTCTTTTGTTTCTTTTTTGTTATTAAAAAGCTACTTTTGGGGGGAAAATTACCCAGAACAAAAAAAGATAATTAGTCACATTTCTAATTCGTAATTGTGCTAACATCTGCTCACATTGAGAAGACCAACACTGGACGCGGAGTCTTTGTTCATTTCGATTTACAATAAAATGGTAGAAACTACATCCCATGAACTACTCGTGCCTTCCATTTGTTTTAAACATAAAAATTCAAATGATTATGACAATAAACTTAAATAAAGCCCTTCAGATCAATATTGCAACTAACACGGTATACAGGGAATATTAGGTTCCACTCGGCCATTAAATAGCCCCGGCAGTCACGCACCAACGAACACCGAGCAACATTTAAGTCAATTACTGCCACTGTGTCCACTCGGGGGACTGTGTGCAGTGCCCAGCATTGTGCAATGGGGGCCGACACAATATTGAACACAATACATCTGGCCACGACGTCTAGAGTGCGTATTGGGACCACGCCCGCACAATTAACTGGGGGTGGCCGCATTGGCAGGGAACCATCAGGGGGGTTCGGGGTGAACAGTTGAAGGGTGCTTTAGCACAATGTCCCCCCCCCCCCCACCTGAGATGCTCATGGCCTACCCCCCCCCCCCCCCCCCCCCCCCCGCCCCCGATACACGCAACCAGATCTGGAGACAGAAGGTAGCACATCTGTCTGTATCTGGAGCCAAACCCGGCTCCAGGCATTTGGGAGTCGTATGAATATGACATATGACATTTGGAGCCGTATGACAGATAACATTTGGAGCCATATGACGGATGGCATTTGGAGCCATATGACAAATGGCATTTGGAGCCAGCTGGCGAGTGGCATTTGGAGAAGCATGGCAAATGGCATTTGGAGCCACATGGCAAATGGCATTTGGAGCCACATGATTGATGGTATTTGGAGCTGCATGATGTATAGCATTTGGAGCCACATGACATATGGCATTTGGAGCCGCATGTTGTCTGGCACTTGGAGCTGCATGATATTCAAAATGGTATGGCATTAGAACGTATGGCATATCGCATTGGAGGTAGGCCCCCTATACATGGCTTTGGCTCCGTATGGCATAACAATTATACCCAGGGACAGGGTATGGTATGGTAAAGAATCATTCGCCTACACCTTTTTCAATGACAATGTTACACTCCCGACATCCGCAGTCTTCAATATCTCGTTGAATGAAATGAAGGGGGAAAAAAACACCCAGTAACTGAATTAAAACCTACTTACAAAACTAGGGTTTTAACGAAAATAAAGAACGGTACATAATGTATCGCAAACCCAAACCGCTGCCTATTTTGGAACTCATCTATCAAGCTCACAACGAGGCTGGCTCCACCTGGACGGTGCACAGTGCGCCAACCATATCCGGTTCCGCTCCAGTGGTGCCATACGGCAAATTGGACCCAGGACACAAGGAGAAGCCGGGCAGGCCGCCCCTTCCGTGATAGCCGTGATAAAGCGAGGACATAATTAGCATAACGCGATACGACGTCAGGGGGCGCCCCTGCACCAGCAGCTTGTCGACACGGTAAATCTGTTCGGTGGCTATATTGGAGGTGGCATTGTAAACGGTCAATATTTTGTTTGCATTACGCAATATGTGCATGTTTCTTATCCGGCGTTTCCGCTGCCATTGTTTATAATGGAAGTAATCAAATCTGTAGCATAACCCCGAGAGGTCAACCGTTAATATGGTGGGGGTTAAATTGTATCGCTAAGGAGTTCAGCTCCTGCAGGTGTGGGTTAAGGGTTGTAGGTTTGTTGGGGTTTTACGTTCTAGAAACTTCTATTGTCATACCAGGACAGGTACCGACTTGTGACAGCGTGCACACAGGGTGACTTTATAGTGCTGCCCCATCAGGAGATTAGGGTGCCAGCACAATAAGCTGATCTCGCCCAGGCACTGAGCTAACCAGTCCCTGCCCTATTTTAGTAATGCGAAGGACCGGGCTAGGTATCAACAATAATCAATGTTGTATGTCATTGGTTTGACTCGGCCGGAATTCGAACTCCCCATCTTCCGCATGGGAAGTCTTCGCTCTATCGAATGGGTTGTGTGTTGTGGGTTGTAAGTTGTACTGTCGGGGGTAGAGTTGCAGGGGTGTAGAGTTCCATAGTCTGACGGACATTGTCGACACCAACCTCATTCTATATGAAATCAAGGATATCACGAAAATATGCCACTTCTTGGTCACAAATACTGAATTGTAAGAATAAACCCATACTACCACCCACACACCCAGTTAAGACACACAACAACTACAAAATACTGTAGATTAAAAACTCTGTACGACTATGTTATTTGTGTACAGTTATGTGACGGTCAGTATATTTTCCCTTGTAATACGATTGCAACCCAATATTAATTTTCTGTTCTTATTTGGGGGCGGGGGGCGGGGAGAATCAGTCAATTTCTCAAAAATTGCTTAAAATTGGTTGTATAAAAGAAATTCATTTGAAACGGTTTGGCTGGAATAAAAACCGCTTCAATGAGTAATACATCTTTGTTGGCTTTATTTTGCTTTTAAAAACAACAAAAGAACATGGCGATGAAATACCAACGAAAATATTTACGGGATGGATAGTTTTTTTCTTCTTTAAAACGAAATCGAATTAAAACAATCAAAACAAGTAGGAACCTAAGCTTAAAGTTGCATAGTCCGATGGTTTTGCGTTTTGGTAATTTTTCTGAGATAAATATATTAAATTACTCATTATAATCTACCTTATTTCAGGTTGAAGTAACTTTGATTTTAAATGGATATGTTTTGAGATATTTGAAATTCAAACAGGCAAACATAGTTTTGGCAAGCACGCCAAAACTCTGACACCATAGACTTCAACAGTAACAGGTTCTATCAAATTGTCTCGTGTTCCCTTCTATGTAGCAATAAATGCTTAATATGTGCATCAATATTAAGTTAGCTATATGGAGTCAAATCTACATAATTATTTTGGTTTTGAAAATTTGATGCTTCATCGGACTATGCAGCTTTAAGTTACGCATCCGACACCGAATTATCCTGTAATGGAAACGCCACCTGTCGGTTCTAAGTTACACCCCTTTTTGCACATCACACCAATTAGAACAGAGTTGTAAGGGCTAAGGCCCCAGGGTCATGCTGCTGTACCTTATTCACAACAATCTGCGAACCCACGCAGGGGCTAAGTGAGCCCAGGCTACTCTCCAAGTTCTATCAGGAAAATTACCACCAGTTGTCGCATACTCACCCATGCCTCAAATCGCTAATTACACGCCAAATATATATAATATATATGGGTGAAAGATGGGGGTGCATGCAATTAGAAATAATTGCCACATTGCTTTGGGAACGAACTGTGGAAGTGTAGACAATATACTGGAGCATTTATCTTAACCTCATTCATTCATTCATTCATTCATTCATTCATTATTGCTTTTTGTGAGAACCACACAACAAAATACACAAGCATAGCCATATCTAAATTGGGCTACAACTTACATTGAGACTACGAATACATTGCACTTAACCAGGGATGAAAGTGGTCTCCCGCAAAAAAAGCGGAAATCTGTGGTGAGGTTACCTGTAAATAACGTTATCCTAGTGATTATTATTACCACCACCAAAGAAGAAAAAATAGATACTACTAATGTTCGCCGTGAATAAGGCCTTTGTTGCGGACAAAGCATTAAAACAGTTTCCCTCTTTTAATAATAGTAATAATCACCAGGATAACGTACTATTATTGCAGCAGCAGTATTTAAAGAAAGATGCCACTAGCATTCCGCCGTCATATCACCGTGATATGCTGATGCGGCAAATTTCCGTGAAAACGCGGATCTCCCATTTGCTTAGCACTGTCAGGGAATCGCGGGAAATTCCCAGAAGTCAGGTTTGGTACAGTAATCTCCAAGCACTATCCTAGCTCCATTCCACTGATCAATCAGTACAGGCTATCATCGGAGAGTGTCGCTGTCCTTGTGGTGACTGTATTATCGCCCATGCTGCCAATCCTTCTCTCCTCTCTCTGCACTTGCTTTGCGCTTTGATTGGGTTCATGTCCTAGCAATATCTGAGGTCATTCAAACTGACCAATTACTGTCATATTAAATATCCTTGGCATTTTGTGAAAATAAAAAAATGGCGGAAATCCGCGAAATCGCGGAGATCTTTCATCCCTGCTTAACTAACCTCTCCGTGGTATTGACTGTTGTAGCACATCAATTAACATTTTCCTCCTGCGAACCAACCGTGACAGCAGAAAACAAACAAAATATCACTAACTGATTATCTGAATGGACTAAAACAAATATTTTTGAATAGTCGTTGATCAATACAATGGAAGCAATAAGGACATGGGGATCCAGGTTATATGCTTGCACCTCTATTTCTTAGGGCTATCCTGGAAAAAGAAATATAAGGAGGAAGAAGGGATGCACATAATGAGATGAATAAGATAACATGAAGAAAGAAAATGAACAAAAAGAAAAACCAGAAAAATAATACGAAGAAAGAGAATGAAAAGGAGGAGAAAGAGAAATATGGGGAGAATGACAAGATGGGGGAGAAGGAGAGGAAGAAGTAGGAGGGGATGAGAAGGTAAAGTAAAAGATGGAGATGGAGGAGGAGAATGAGAAGAGGGAGGAATAGAAAGAGAAAGAGATGCAGAAGGAGAAGGAGGAGAATAAGAACAAGAAGAAAACGAATTATCATTGTGTCATGGCTTGGTTACTCTTCTAGTCAAGCACGCAATGACAGACAAATATTATTTTATATCTATTTGTTCATGCTGCTGACTCACCGTTCTTGGCCTTGACTACAACGGAGCAGCTTGGCAGCAAAGACAGCCTGCATGGCGCAGATGAGCAGGCAGCACAAGTCGAGCATCACCACAACGCTCGAGACGGCCACGGCTACTTCGGCTGCGCTCGAGTAGGAGGTGTTGGAGAGGAGCGCGCCAGGCAACACGCCGGCACCCGTGTTCCGGCCGGACAGCTTGAACAGCAGCTGCAGCGCCATGGCCACCAGCACCAGCGCAAGCACGCAGATGAAGGAGGTGTTCAACAGGGCCGACTGCACCGTGTACGGCGAGAGGACGCGCGGCGGGATCACGCTGCCCCGAGACAAGTTCAAGCTGCGGGTCGACTGACTGAGTTGGGCATCCCGCCCCGGCGTAGTGAAGCCGTTCTGTTTGTGCACGGGAACCTTAGACTGGTCCCTCGTCAGTGACCCGTCATCGTAGCCCTTGGACACCACCGACCGGTTATGGTCGCCATTTTCATGGAAGCTGCGCTCGTTGGTGACCGAGTCTCTGTAGGACAAGCCATGGCGGTTGGACAGGATGCTTCGACTTGACAGCACACTGCGGTTAATGTCATACTGGGATACTGAACTCTTGTTTAGGTCGTTCAGTTCGGACCGTGTCGACAAAATGCTCTTGTCGACATGTGTGGAAGGGTTACCCCGGACCGACAATATGCTTCTATTGACGAGCTCTCGTTTTGGGACAGAACCTCGTCGTATATCGCCATTGGCCAGTGTGTTCCCGGATGTAGTGGAGAAGACACTGCGGTCCAGCGTGTCGTGGTTGGTGCTGGAGACGCTGATGTTGCGCGCATTGTTGTCGCTGTATTCCTGTGCAGTGTGGCTGCAGTTATCATTCCGTGCGTGGTAACCATCGTATGCACGTGCATCACTGTGGTACCCATTGTTATTGCTGGTCGTTGACACTGACCGGTTATGGTGCTCACTGACAGACCCGGCAACACCAGTCCAGTCACGGCCATTTGGCACAACTCCAGAGATGGGCGATAAATCCTTACTTGCTGTCAAATCCAAATCAGTGTTCTCATACATTTTTGATTCTATTCGAAACATTTCCCGCCTTCCTCGAATGGCTGGCTTCGGCCCTGGGGTGGCCGTGGCAGTCATTACACTCCCATCTGGCTCGCCGTCTCTGACCTTCGATTTGGGCGGCTCTCGTGACCCACTGAGTCCCTCCTCATCCAGGTAAGTGGCCTTATAGGAACCCCGAAGTGGAGTGGTCGGAGTGGTCACATATCCCTTATTTTTGTAGTCGTAGATATTCATGCTGAATATTGGTTACCTGGATCTTGCCAAACTCTCCAGGTAGGCTCATATGTTAAAACGCTGGTACTGTCATAGTTTTTGCTTTGGTGGCGGAAGCTGCAAGTAGTGGGTTTAATCCTGCACTGCATTCACCAAGTCACTCAATTGATAGGAAGCAACAGAAGGGGTATAAACCACCCATGGAGCGCCTGCAGCTTTATTCCACGCCGAGGTCACGTGATTGGGGTCACATCCGGGGTCGACACGCCGACAACTCGGCTCGCCTGTCAACGCCCAATTACTGCAACACCAGGTAGGGAAGGTGGGGTCCGACTGGGTCAGTCGACAGAGAGCATGCAGTCCCTATCACACACGCCTCCACACACGCGCCCAGCTCCAGCACGCCGTCACTCTACCGGGGGTGCTGGACGTGAAAGTGGGAGGCGGCATTCCTCCTCCTATTATCGCCCACTCACAGCCCAACATCGTCGCAATCCTTGCACGCACAAAGAAAGAAGTAAAAAGGCGATAATGCCAGGGATCCGGTTTTACAAGTCACGTGATTGGCTGTTGGTATCACTACTCGCCGTTGGTGAATCCCTCCCGGTCGAATGCGGTGAACAGAGAATTTCCAGGAATCTCTTTGAAGTAACTTCCTGTGCTGAAAATTGAACAAAATTAACTCGCTTTAAATTGTATTATACATTTGTATGGCACGCACCATACTTGTATCAACAACTTATTTAAATAGTTGTATCTTTAAAAACATGCAAAGGCCATCCAAAGTTTCAGATTTTCACCGGCGTACAAAGCATACAATACGATGAGGGTGTGTGTTAGTAATGTACCAGTTTTAGTCTTTAATACAACACAATCCAGCCATGTTCTGTGATGTGTGTACTAGTTACTACCTTATGGGGAACAGGAGCTGGAAAGGTAGTATTCATTGTACGACCTTGAAAAATTAAATTTCAGATGACCCATCAATCATTTTAAATATACTATCCACATATATAATATGAAGATTTTAACATTTATGCTGCCTATCATGGAATAGACTTGTTTTCACCATTAGACTTTTTGTCGATAGAAAGCCCGAGCCTACACTTTTACCGACGCAAGGGATTTTTAACCTCCCACACCACATAGACATGGTATGAGAGCAACTGGCCTTTGATGACGCTGTAAGTTATACACAACAGTGAAAATCCAAATTGGCAGAGGTGGGGGCATGGGGAATCGAACCACTGACCTTCAGATTAGGAGTCCGACCTAGAAAAAAGTTAGACACTCTAACCACTCCGCCACAGAGAACTCCACATAATATCCATACATACCCTAACCCATTAGCAACGCCACTTATAATTGCATTAGTACCACCACTCCATTTAACTACACCATTATGGGAGTTTGTATTGTGTTTCCATGATCACAGACTTATATATCCTTTCTGTGGAAACCTGCGTCAATCTATTTTCTTCATACTATTACTATTATTTTGTTTAATTTGGGGTAGAGAGGAGATAATAACTACACTTTGGATGGATGCAGGTAGCGTCATAACTGGATGACTTATCTCCTTCAAATGATTTCAAATGATGGCTAGTAGTAGACAGTTCCTGACACAATGCCAATTATAAATACTAGCAAATGAGTAAAGACACCAAGAAATGGGTAAATGCCCTTCATCCATCCACCCCCATCTTTTTTGTTCAATAAAAAAGAAGTTATTGAATACACTTTTAATGTGCATGCTTAAAGTTGCATAGTTTGATGGTCTTTGAGTCTCACATTAAAGCTGCATAGTCCGATGAAACATCAAATTTTCAAAACCAAAATAATGATATAGATTTGACTTAGATATTGATGCACATATTAAGCATTTATTACCACATAGAAGGGAACACTGAGACAATTTGATAGAACCTGTTACTGTTGAAGCCTATGGTGTCAGATTTTTTGGCGTGCTTGCCAAAACTATGTTTGCATGTTTGAATTTCAAATATCTCAAAACTCATCATTTTAAAATCAAAGTTACTTTAACCTGAAATAAGGTAGATTATAACGATCAATTTAATATATTTATCTCAGAAAACTGACCAAAATGCATATATATATATATTAGGTTATTCGTTGTAATCTACCTTACTTGAGCTTGAAGTAACTTATTTGAGATGACTAACTGCGAAGATATTTTAAGTGAGTACATGCAAAATTAATTTTCTCAAGCACGTCAACAGTCTGACATCATAGGCTTCAGCAGTGACAGGTTCTACTAAATTAACTTAGTTTCCCCTTCTATGCAGCAACATTATGTTTAATAAATACACTAGTCCAAAATGGATAGGTACAATTTTATCTAGATAAGTGCTTTGGTTGAGAAATCTTGATGGTTCCATCGGACAATACAGCTATATGACGTAAAAATGGCCAGACCCCCCCTCCTCTCACACACACATACCATACCCCCAGGACAGTCCATGGAGACCATTTTCACACCTGGCGGCTTGACTTCCCCCGTCGTGTCACGTGACCTCCCTAACGGCTGTCAGGCTGACATGCGCAACACTATCTGGTTCCAGATTCACTGCTCTCCCGGGGTTTCCGCTTTTCAAACCCTAAATAAACATACCAACCCATGACGCCACTGAACGCTTCCAAACAAGTGCTAGTCAAAAGATGCAGTGCGTAACCCAAGTCGGTGTCAATGACATGGGGTTTCATGCCATTGGGCTCCAATAGGGACCGGGATTGTGAAGCATTAGCCATCTTTAAGGCAACCTCAGACATAATATAGGGCGTACTGTATAATTAATGTTTTACTAACAAAATTGAGTGTAAATGTAGTTTGGCTCAATATTGAGCGTTGGGGGGTAGGGTATGCAGGTATTGCAGGTATAGCAATACCTCAGGGAGTTTGACGCTCCTGCCATGCAGAGTTGTAAACCACTGCCTTGTGGTACAGGTTCTTGACAGAGCCGAAGGCTAAGGGAGCAAACCCTAAACAGAAAACCCATTAAGGGCGGTTGATGTATGGAACTCCCAACTTCTCCCGACTAGCCACTGCAGGGACAAATAGTTTTGCGCCTGTCTTGACATGTTCTTGTCGGTGTGAAACCTCTATTTGCTCCCCGAGAGAGTGCCGCTGGTAACTTGCAAAAGCCAGCAGCACTTCAACACTTTTGCAGGCAGCTTTCATGAAATGTACAACCACACAAAACACCATACTGGCTCGGTCGTCGCCGGGGTTACCAAGTTTAAAATGGTGAGCGGCAGTCAAGTAATGAAAGCAGTCTTTGTCGCATCGCGACCGACGGCATGATGATGATGATGGGGGGTGGGGGCTGTCAAAATAATGTCAGAAGATAATGTAAAAAATAATGCCAAAGATAATGTAAAAAAATAATGCCCAAAATAATGTCAATAAATGGTGTTGTGTAATACGAACTTCTAAATTTAATCCTTTAAATTTTCAAATACTATCATATACATGATCATATACACACACCCCAGTCCATACGTGGGTGCAATTTACAATGCTTACACCCAGTGGGAGTAAGGCTGAGAGGGAGGCATTCAAACATTATATTACATGCATGTAGTTTGTTTGTTGAGATTTTATGACCTAGCGATATCTAGATTGCAAGGGAGTGACAATAGGTGGCATGAACGTCAACAATCTTAGATATGCCGATGACAGTGTAATACTAGCAGACAGTGAGAAAAACCTACAAGATATAGTGAATAGAATCAATAAAGCTGGAATACTATTCAACATGAAGATGAATGCCAGGAAGACCAAAACAATGGTTATAAGTAAAAAGACAGATAAACCAAATATCAATATAACCATAGATGGCACAAACATAGAACAAGTATCCGAATTCATATATCTCGGACAAAAGATTACAAATGATGGGAGATGTGAGGAAGAAATTAAAAGAAGGATAACAATAGCCCGAACAACATTCTCCAAAATGTATAGAGTGTTAACATCAAGTAAGATATTAATACAAACAAGGAAGCGTATTCTTCAGTGTTATGTGTGGTCTACTCTAATGTATGGGGCAGAGACATGGACAATCTCTAAGAAAATGTACAAACGTTTAGCAGCATTTGAGATGTGGACTTATCGAAGGATGATGAAAATATCATGGACAAAGAAGATCACCAACAAAGAAGTTCTCAGAAAAATTAAAAATAAGAAAAGCTTGTTTGCCACTATACAGACAAAGAAACTTATTTATTTTGGCCACATCATTCGTCAGAGTTCAATATACCGTACATTGTTGGAAGGGAAGGTGAATGGCAGCAGAGGGAGAGGGAGACCAAGAACATCATGGTTTACAAATATTTCACAGTGGACAGGCTTGAATTATTCACAGTCTATCAGAACAGCACACCATCGGGACAAGTGGAGAACCATTGCATCCAACCCTCGACTAGAGGACGGAACTATTGATTGATTGAATATCTAAGCTCATACAAGGAGGTGCACTCTGTATGTATGTATGTATGTATGTATGTATGTATGTATGTATGTATGTATGTATGTATGTATGTATGTATGTATGTGTGTCTGTGTGTGTGTATGTATGTATGTATGTATGTATGTATGTATGTATGTATGTATATATGTATGTATGTATGCATGTAATATAAATTTCCACACAACCTTTGCTCAACAAAACACGGTAACAAAATGATGACGTACAGTAGTCTTGCTAGGGAAGCATTTAATTATATTAGACCTAGTTGAACGTGCTACCACCCGGAGATTGAGTACCTCCTAAGACGGTCCACCGCAAATTACCCAAATGTAAGCAAATATGAGGAAATCCAGCATCAAAAAAATATGCTATGGGGGGGGGGGGGGGGGGGGAGTCCTTCTGTTGACTGCAATTGTGGACACTGCAAAATGAGTTTGAATTTGGATGGTCCCTCCCCTCGCCCCTCCCTCCTGCACGCCCCCCTTATCGCTCACCTGGGGCTCACTCGGACGCTCGGTACCTTTGACCGGGGACCTCTGACCCGTAACCTCTGACCTCACCCTCCTGGCCTCCAACACACCTGCAACAGAGCATTAACAACACATTAGTGACAGCCGTCAAAACAATCCCAAATGTACACAAACGCTGCTGTCCGGAAACTATGCGTGTGTACCGGAATAGCACATATTTACCTAAAATTGTTTCTACCAATTTAAATTTTCAAATAAATAATGAGATGAATCCTCATTTAAATGTCAGAGACCAGCTTAGAATTTGTCCGATTGTCTATTATTACTGTTAATGCATACGAGATGAAGTGCGGGCTGGGCAATGGTTTACTCATTTACATAGAAAGGAATAGCCACTATGCACTTGCATTGTGGATAAAATTAAATTGGTGCCATTCACCACAGTAGCAGCGGTGTGACATCAAAGAAGTGCATACCAGCATGCATAAACAACTAGTCACAAAGAAGCAGCCAGACGACCTACTCACCCATCCCCACTAATAAGGTATGGTCCGTAGTACCGACATTATACAGAAGTGAGAAAACCACCAATGTCCGAAGTAGATACTGTATAATTCACCCTGTGAGAAATCATTGTTTAAACCTTGTTTTTCTACATAAGTTGATTAAGCAGGGGAATTTTCAATTGCGCAACATTGGTCTTCCTCACCACTCCTTGCCCTATCCCAATAATGCCGAACTCTAAAGTCATTGTCACACCTCACCGGACTGAGCACCGGACACCACCGGACAAAGAATTTTCTAGTCCGGTGTTGTCCGGTGAAGAAATCTATCGAAATGGAGCGTAAAATTGGGTTAATTGCCGCCGGACAACTGGATAAGTACCGTACATGTACCATACATGTACCGTACAAGAACCGGACACACAACGGATGGGTACCGGACATGTACCGGATGGGTACCGGACATGTACGGATGGGTACTGGACATCTACCGGACACCTCAGTCCGGCAGTGTCCGGTAGAAGTTTTGTGCATATTCAAAACTTGTACCGGACACTGCCGGATGGTTACCGGACGGTACCCGAACATCGCCATACACAATCGGACAGTGTCCGGTTCTCGTCCAGTTCCCCAGTCCGGCAAGGTCTGACAGGGCCTTAAGCTAGGGAGCGGCAAGTATCAATTTCTGTCATTGTTAATGGCATACTGAAAATCATTGAAAATGGCATATCGAATTGTATGCTTTATCATATGAGTAATTGCTAAGGGAATTCATACAGGTATATTGGAATACTTTATCCCATGAACACCTGTTGCCAAAGGTAAATTCACCAAGAACAGCCCAAACAAAGGTCTCAGATGTGCCTGCAAACCTATGAGTATTGGGGACGTACAGCTACATGGACACTGCGAACCTATCTCAGTTTGCATCCACACAACATGTCCAACCTCAATTAGTTCCATGTCAAAATGGTTCCACTCCCCCGCGTCATGTCCGAATCAAAAGTACGACAGTAAACGCTTTCCTATTAAGTACTTCTCAATTTAAAACAGTCCCACGCTTTTCAAGTATGCTACACTTGAACCGTGAAGAATTGTGGGAATTAGGACTATGGGTGCGTGTTGCTGAACGGATGAGCTGCCATAGCGTATTACCGACCCGCTTAGTGTGTCCGGGGTAGGAGTACTTATCTGAAGACAGAAACGCAGTGGAAACTACCCATGTCATATATGTAGCTATTAATGGCCAATATGTAATTGGTATAATTGGTATAAAAACACGCGCAGACACAGCAATCTGGGGAGAATAGTTGCAATGTTGTTTTTTTGTTTTAGTGTGTTTAACAAATTTTTTTTTTTTTAACGGGATGCCGGGTGCGACTTTTCTGTGGTTTATTTACACTATCCATAACATATAAGTTCGTGATAGAACCTGTTTTCAATGTTGAACAGCTTTAGTCATTCGTTTGTGGTTTTTTGCATTGAATGATTTGTTAGTCATTTGCAACTGATCCTTGTGGTGGCCTAGGCCTGGGCATGTCCTCAGTCCGATGAAATATTCACCTCCAGTAGAGGTTTGTTTGTTTTTGTTTGTTTGTTGTTGTTTTACGTCCTAGCAACATCTAAGGTCATATCAGGACGGGTACCGACTTGTGATAGTGCGCACTCAAGGCGACTTTATAGTGCTGTCTCACTGGGAAACCAGGCCGCCGGCACCATGACCTGGTATCCCACTCAGTCACATTATCCTGACACTGAGCACACCAGTCGCATCGTGTAGAGGTGAACGACAACCATTTGTAAATCCAAACAAAATCTTACTGTGGTGGCATTCTCTCCCAGTTCATCAACTCCATACCAATAGTGACAAACATGGCATGCTAGAAACAGAACCACCATAGCTTATTTACAATTTGTGTTTGAGGTGAACGACAACCATATGTAAATCCAAACACAAATTGTAAATAAGCTATAGTGGTTCTGTTTCTAGCATGCTGTGTTTATCACTATTGGTATGGAGTTGATGAACTGGGAGAGAATGCCACCAGAGTAAGATGTTGTCTTATCTACAGGAAACGAACGAGCTGATCGGGCTGCGAAGAAGGCCCTGAACTGTAATCTTGAACCGTGGCTGATACCTCAGTCTGATCTGAAACCAATAATAGCCACCCACATAAAATCCAAACGGCAACATGAGTGGGATGAAAACATTATTAAACTTAAAGAAATTGAACCATCTGTGGGAAAACCACCACCGACTCATGCGGGAGGTCGGCGGGACCAAGTGGTCCTTAGCCGCTGCCGTATTTGGCCACTCGTGGATTACACATGCTTTTCTGCTCAAGGGGGAACCTCCCCCTGAATGTATTGGGTGTCAATCCCCGCTGACACTCAAACACATTTGACTAAGTTGCGTTGATTTTTTGGCCCTGCGCCAACAGTTCTACACTGCAGACAGTGATGGTTCGAAAGACCAAAGCCGGGTAGCTGCTGCGGCAGTCTGCCGACAGGAAAAATTTGGTGTACATTTGCCTGATCAGAGCTCGATTTTCACTGCAGAAGCCCGAGCACTCCTTCTCGCTTTGGAGTGTATCGAGGTATCCAACCACACTAACTATGTTATATACAGTGATTCGTTCTCTTGCCTCCTGGCTGTTGCTGGACTGAAAACGAATCACCCTATTCTAGCAACGGTCATTTATAAAATGAACCAACTGACAACAGATGGGTATGACATCCACCTGTGCTGGGTGCCTGGCCATGCTGGCATACAAGGAAACGAACGAGCTGATCGGGCTGCGAAGAAGGCCCTGAACTGTGATCTTGAACCGTGTCTGATCCCTCACTCTGATCTGAAACCACTAATAGCCACCCACATAAAATCCAAATGGCAACATGAGTGGGATGAAAACATTAATAAACTTAAAGAAATTGAACCATCTGTGGGAAAGCCACCACAGACTCATGCGGGAGGTCGGCGGGACCAAGTGGTCCTTAGCCGCTGCCGTATTGGCCACTCGTGGCTTACACATGCTTTTCTGCTCAAGGGGGAACCTCCCCCTGAATGTATTGGGTGTCAGTCCCCGCTGACACTCAAACACATTTTACTAAGTTGCGTTGATTTTTTGGCCCTGCGCCAACGGTTCTACACTGCAGACAGTATGCATGACCTTTTTACTAAGGTAAAACAGGAAAACATTTTAGCCTTTTTGAGGGCAGCTGGACTGTACCACCTCATATAGTTTACTAAATAGATTCTATCAATTATTAATCAAACTTTTCTTTTTCTATGGGAATTTGTTTCCCTTGACAACAAATATATGATTGTGAGCTTTCTAATTTAATGAGTGTCTATTGGCACATAATTGATTGTCTGCTTTTACATGTAACAGCGATGGTTTGAACAAAAAACAAACATTTCTCGCCGTGAATATGGCCTATGCTGCCGACACGGTGTAAAGCAACCACCAATCAATCAATCATATCTACAGGATTTCATAAATTCCTCACTCCAAAAGTAACAGGCTAAGATGTATAAGTATCTGAGAAATGTATTTAGCATATTAAACTGAGGCTCCATAACCAAGCCTTCCAATACTTTTTCTAGAGGGTTGTTCAGCAGCACTGCAGACGATACAGGGATGTGGTACTAACTAGTCCTGGGGTCTGTCTTGCTGACAGGCAGTTAAACCTCAATCAAGTCATGCCCACCATTGGGACATAAAGGACGCATTACGCAGGGTAATACTTTATTTATCTATATATTGGTTGGTTGTTGGGAGCTTCCTGTCCTGGCAAAATCTAATGTCATATCAGGACGAGTACCGACTTGTGACAGTGTGCACTCATGGCGACTTTATAGTGCTTCCCCACTGGGAAATCAGGCCACTGGCACCATTACTCGATATCCCACTCAGTCATGTTATTCTGACACTGACTGAGCTAACCAGTCCTTGCCATATCCTATTAATCCTGAGTGCCAGGCTAGGAAGTGACACCTGTCAATTTTATATGTCATTGGTTTGACTTGCCCAGCAACCGAGGCCTGCACTCTACCGATTCGCCCACTGTGCGCCCATCGATATATATGGCTGATATATAATGTATGTGTGGGTATTTACACACATATATTCAATACAATTAAAAGTTTATAGGTCAGGTGTAGGTTCATTCAATGCCTCCACCACCACGTTACTTCTGCATCGTTTCCGATGCCACGTGAATAAGGTTCATCGAGAGTTGCTGCCTTGTCAAGTCGGAGTGGTTAACGTCATGCATACACGGTAGAGAAAGCCCAGACATTGGGATATAATGCTAGGGGCTAGGCCATCCGTGAGAAAAATATACAATGTAACAACTCCTACTTAATGATGACAGATGGCTCACCCAATAGGAATCTAGTTCAAGTGTGCTTCAGTCAGGTACTACTTATTTGGATGTATATAGTTCAACTAAAGCCGTGTTCACACGGGCGATTTAATCCGCCTCATATAAAGCGCCTTGCCTAGTTCGCCTCACATTTTGCCGTGTGAACGTGATGTGAGGCGGATTAGGGCTGAATCGATTCATATGATGCGCTTTATATAAACCACCTAGCGAGGTGGTTTATATGAAGCGAACTAGCTTAAGCACTGGTTCGTATGGACTTGCTCATGCGCAGAATCGATTTCCGGCCCAAGTACTGCCCGTGTGAACGCGCATCTAAATCGCTTCATATGATTTGCCTTGTCTAACTCGCTTTACATTTTGCCTGTGTGAACACAGCTTTAGCCCCGACTTGGGCCAACCGAGATACCTGCCAGTCTACCACATATAAACACCAATATATTATGAACACAATACTGTATACTAAATAGGTTACATATTTATAGACATATCATCTACACTATAGCGCATATATTTTAAATAATGGTCATGCTCATGCATAGGACTCAGACTTCTAATGTATGTCGAGCGCTGATAGATGAGCCTGTCTCAAAAGGTGATAACTCTTTTATTTATTGTCCATTGTAACGATTGACACAAAACAGCTCAGAAACGGTGCAACTGAAAACACAAGGACATTTGCTTCAAATCAATATGTATTCTATTGGGATTATGAAACACCATGTAAAAAACAAATCAATTTATCCTGAGCAAATGCATAAGCAGATAGTATGTTGATCGTTACAATGGACAAAGTTTTGCCCCATATTGCTTAACACCTTTTGAGACAGTCTCAGTATTAACAAAGACCCTCATTTTAGTCGTCCAATAAAATACTAGCACATCCCTTATCTGCCCCCTGTAAATTCGACATCCCCCCGTCTCATAATAAATAATCTGTAATTCATCACAATCGGGAAGAACTCAATTGATACCTTTAGAGCCCAATACAAACCATAATTATCTCAACAACAAAACAATGGCCAGTGATTGTTTGATGACTTTACATGAACGGACGCGGTACCTGATAGGGGGACGACCGCTCATGTGGAAGGTTGGAAGGTCAATTCCCGGCTAAGTCAAACCAATGATTTGCAAAATTGATATTAGTCGCTACATAGGCTGGTATTAGATAGAGCAAGGGATGGTTTGCTCAATAATGTGATTGTGGAGATATCGGGTCATCGACATTTTGCATGCGGCCAGGGGCCGTATGCACCAATTGGTGATAGGCTTAGCCGGTGCTAGGTGCTAGCTCTGGGGTAGCTACCTCCGGGTAGCGGCGGGTTGGAGAAATGTGTAAATTGGCATGCACCAATGTACTAGCCGGGGCAGACAGCTAACCATAGTTATTTATAGATTTGGGAATTCCCTCGATTCGACAATATGAATAACGCCGCCAATGCGGCGGGAGCATTAATAACGGTTCGATTTTAGGGTTAATTTGATTAAATTTCACTTATTGTGTGTGTAAATCTGTCAAATATGATCGCATTGAATAGATTTGGGTGTAACATATTGCCGCCGATACGGCAGCGGCCATGTTTAGTTGACATTCGACAGTATGGATATCGTCGTCGATGCGGCGGCGTCAATTTGTTTACTTTACATTCGTCGATTCGACAATATGAATAACGCCGCCAATGTGGCGGGAGCGTTAATAACGGTTCGATTTTAGGGTTAATTTGATTAAATTTGACTTATTGCGTATGTAAATCTGTTAAATATGATCGCATTGAATAGATTTGGCTATAATATATCGGCAACCACCACACTAACCTCTGAAAAGTGGTTTAGCTTAAGCCTAGGCTACAGTCGGCGGTTAGTGCTGGCACCAATTGATGCATACTGATTTTCCACAGTTAGCCGTGTGGAGCTAGCCAAACCGCGGTTACGGCTCTAACACCGATTGGTGCATACGGCCCCAGGTCTAGCAAGCTGCCACCCGTCCTGGGGCCAAATGTAAGAGTCCGCTTTAGGGCTCGTAACCCACGCGTCGTGCGGATTTCCCGGGTTAGCGGCCAAAGTGTCAATGTATGTGCGCGGGTTAGGCTACCGCCTCGAGGGTTAACGTCGCCGTCACTAACTCCCACGTGAGCCTGGGTTAACGTGCAGGTTAGGGACCGATTCGGGCCAAATCTATTCAATGCGACCATATTTAACAGAATTACATACTCAAATCGTGAAATTTCATTAAATTAACCCTAAATTCGAAGCGTTATTAAGGCTACCGCCGCATTGGCGGCGATATTAATAGTTATATTTTCGAATCAACGAATGTAATGTAAACAAATCGCCGCAACCGCCGCATCGACGTCGCGTTCCATACTGGCGGCGCCGGCGGTTTGTTTACTGTACCTTCGTCGATTCGAAAATATAACTATTAATATCGCCGCCAATGCGGCAGTAGCCTTAATAACGCTTCGAATTTAGGGTTAATTTAATGAAATTAATCAAAATTTTGAGTATGTAATTCTGTTAAATATGGTCGCATTTAATATATTTGAGCCTAATATATGGCTACAAACGCAGAGGGATTTCCCAAATCTATAAATAACTGAAACGTTAGCTAACCCGCGCGCGCTTTGGACTGATACATCCCCCGTGACACATATATTAACGCCGACAATAGATAACCCGCCGGCCGCCCTTAACTCCGGAGCCGATAAATTGTGGCTCTTACATTTGGCCCCTGGTATGACTATGCATGTTGTTGATAGGGAAGCTACTACCCCCCCCCCCACACACACACACACAAAAGCCCAGACAAAACCGATGGCTTTACACCAGATCATTATCAGTACCACCAGAGTTTTTAGTTGTTTGTTTTTTACGTCCTAGACACATCATATGAGATATGTGCAGATTTATGTCCTGATGTGGTCACCACTAGAGGGCGAGTAATAGGGCTTTGGGAAAATCAAATATTTTCATAGGTCTAACCAGGGAGCGTGGGAACCGTGACCGCCATCCAGAAACTCTTTGCAGTACGTCAGTTCCCCTATTCACAAATACAAGTCTTATCTTCAGTATCCATAGTATATATGTATATCTATATATATATATATATCTAGATATACATATCTATATATCTTGATAGATATCTATATATACATACCCGACGAACGGTTATTTTCAGAAAACAAACATTGATAACGAGTTGAACTTGAAGGCGGGGGGTGTGGGGGGGGGGGGGAGGGCGTTAATAACATACTATAAATACAGCTATGCACAAACTGGTGCGGTACGATAGGGTGTGTGGACAACTGGGACCTGGATAACTGGGATCTGCAGACGACTGGTAAATTAACCGTCATGTTACTTTGCTGCGTTTGGACCCTGGACGATTAGTTTTTTTTTTTTTTGTTTTTTTTAAAGCTCTTTAATTGTTTATTGCACAAATAAACTAAACTAAACTAATTAAGTTCTGTCTATACACTGATCAGATTACTATGCCTCCTAATATTTAATTTGAACGAACGTTTGGTGAAAATAAGTGTTTGCATTTGATGACTGTTTAGATGGCCTGTATTTGACCTTCTGAAAGCCTATTTATATTGGACTTATTTAAACAAATACTTGTTGTTATCCCATGTATTTACAGGGTTTTCTTCACAATATTATTAACTAAAGTTATTTCTCATGTATATATCGCATGTAATTTTACTGAATGTAAACGGACGTGATGGCCGTATGAGTTGAGAGACCGTCTCAGAATTTAGTAGACCATGAGATTCAAACCATGGTCGAGTCAAACCAATGACTTAACAATTGATACTTGTCGCATCCTAGCCAGGTGCTTGATAATGCAAGGACTGGTTGGCTCCATGGCAGGATAATGTGACTGAGTGGGATATCAGGTCATGGTGCTGGCAGCCTGGTCTCCCAGTGTGGCAGCACTATAAAGTCGCCATGAGTGCTCACTGTCACAAGTGATTACTCGTCCTGACATGCCCTTAGATGTTGCCAGGATGTAAAACTCCAAGAATCAACCAACTAAATATAAACGGTCCCAGTTGTCCGACAACCGTACACTGTTTGAGAAGCATCCCAGTTAATGGGAGCGTGCATCTACCCCTTTACAGTTACAACAGAGCACTAGCCATCTTCTTTAGCGTCAATGGCTTATAAATCACTTCCTAAACCAATTAGAGGCGACCAATGAAACGACTGTGCATATGCCGAAGGGTCATGGACATGGGGGACGATGGGATGCGGGGAGGGTGAGGGTGAGGGTGAGGGTGAGAGTGAGAGTGAGAGTGAGAGTGATAGTGAGATGGAGAGTGAGAGTGAGATGGAGAGTGAGCTGGAGATGGAAAGGGAGAGAGGGAGAGAGGGAGAGAGGGAGAGAGGGAGAGAGGGAGAGAGGGAGAGAGGGAGAGAGGGAGAGGAATGTAAGAACTTCGGTTCATTTTCTGCGCAAAAGAACGGTGAGTGGACTGTGGATTGGCAGTGACATTAATTGTCCTACTATAAGAAAAAAACTTTTCAAAAGTAGCGAGTGTGATGACGAGCCGCGGGCTGGTGCTGATGTGCGATTTGCAGTGAATAGTGGGAGGTGTGGCGAGGACGGGGTGGGTGGGTGGTAGCCTAGACAGATATAGAGTCTAGTTTGGGAGTGAAAGGGGCAGGCCACACGGGTCAGTAGGTGATGTGGAGGACAGATTGGAGTGTGTGTGTGTGTGAGGGGGGGATGGTCAGTGGCTTGCGCACATCCCTGGGGTAGGATTACAAAGTGCAGTGAAATTCAGAGGGTCCGGCAGGTAAGGTGTGTATGGGGCGACTGCGCAGGCGTATTGAGTAATGGAGGTCTAATGATCCACAAATCAACACAATCCATCAGCATTGCTTAGACCTCAAGTCACATCAGGGTTGCGACCACTTGCAACCCCCCCAAAAAACACGGGTGGTCGCAAGCGGTCACAAAAAGGACTATTTAGTACTCACTGGTCGCGAGTAGTTTGCGGCCATTTTGGTCCCAAGGTACTGCATCCAACAAAACGGTCAGCAGGCTGGTGCCAATCATTTTCATAGGATGTCGATCAATCACAGACGAGTGAGTGAGTGTGTGTATGTGGGGGCACTTTGATCGTCAACCAGTCTCTAACCAATCGCCAACCAGTCTCTGACCAGTCTTCCCTGATCAGTCACCTACCACCCCCCCACCCCCACGTTTTTTTTTGCTTTGGTCGCAAGCAGCCTGCCGACCGATGGTATTATAGTTAGTTATACAACATTTGTCAGTATGATAAAATCAGTTACGGCAGGCGGGGTTGGTCGGGAGTGGGGGTTAACTTTACAACGTTCTGGACACTCGATCTATCAATTTAGGCGGGAACTAAGAAACAGCGTCTACAATAAGGTCACTATGTACTCTGCTAATAGTTTTTCTTCTGTTTTTTAATGTGAAAACCTGATGCGCACTGATTGACAATGTAGCAAACGATACGAGTTCTGCTACAGCCACCACCCGCTATGGGATTACCTCCCTCCTCTCCAGGGCCTATATGCAGGAGTCGGTGGTATTCGGTGTTAGCGAGCCGAAACGGTGGGAGCCGGGAATTTCCCGGGTAGCGGCGAAAAGTTGGATGCGCGAGTCGGTGATATGCCTAACACCAAAGGCTTAACCGGTGGTACCTTACCTCTGATAGAGAGGAGGTATAGCGAGTGCATGAGGCCTAAATCTATTCAATGCGACCATATTTAACAGAATTAAATACACAATAACTGAACTTTCAACAAATTAACCCTAAATTCGAAGCAGATTTAACGTCTCTGCCGCATCGGCGGAGATATTAATGTTTTCAAATCGACGAATGTAAAGTAAACAAATCGCCGCCGCCGGAAAACGGCGGCGGCACCGGTTTGTTTACTGTACGTTCGTCGATTCGAAAATATAACTATTAATATCGCCGCCAATGCGGCGGTACCCTTAATAACGCTTCGAAATTAGGGTTAAATTGATAAAATTTCACTTATTGCGTATGTAATTCTCTTAAATATGGTCGCATTGAATAGATTTAAGCCTAATATATGGGGACAGATACAGAGGGATTTCCCAAATCTATAAATAAATTCACGGGTAGCTATAATCAAAGTGTTGCGCGCTTCTGCCTACGACTTGACACAGTTCTCGACGTCGGCGATAGCTACCCGGTAATAGGCTGTAACACCAAAACCCGGTATCACCGACTCCTGCATATAGGCCCTGGGGTGCCAACCGTCCCCCCAACCCCTCCAGAGTGCCAGCCGTCTCCACGATCTGGTTTCGGCGTTAATTGCCACCAGATTGAGCTCATCGGAGATGTTACGTCAAAACATCACCGACCAATTCACGCAATAGGATCACTGGTAAATTAAGCATTAGCCATGGCATCTTTATCAAATCAGACTCATTAAAGCACACGCAAACATCTCCTCCTGAAATTAAAACATAAAATAAAACATGAAACAGAGAATAGAGAAATATCCGCGCTAACTGTATAGCCAATGAACTGCATGACCATTTTTAATATTATACAATATTTGCGGAAATAAACAATGTGTATGTAATGAGAGCAATAAACAAATACTAGTCGAATAGAAGGGAGTTTACGTTTCTCCGGGGGGAAAATGCTCGAATTACGCTCACGGTACTTCACAGAACGCCGGTGAACATATTTTATTCGATCGCCAGAACTACGCCTCATACATTACATGCATCAATACACGCTGGAGAAATGCTAAACATATGTTAGACATACGTTGTCAGTACACGGACCGTACGTTCCCACTGCCTTTAATGTAGGTCAATGCAGTGCAACATAGTGAATGTTTGTCTAACGTACATTGATGTATGCTTGATTGATTGATTGATTGATTGATTGGTGGTTGCTTTACGCCGTGTCGGCAGCATAAGCCATATTCACGGCGAGAAATGTTTGTTTTTTGTTCGAACCATCGCTTTTATTGACATACGCCTAACGTATACATAACATACGGCTGATGTAAAATCCACACATTGTCGAATGTCAAAAGTTTTGTGCATGCACAAAACTTTGCCGACCCCCTGACACGCAACGCCGTATCTCAATGAACGTTGACTTACATTGATGTATACCAACGAGCACGCGTAACACATAACAAAAAAAAATCACATACGTTGGCATGATGTGTCGTAATGTGACAGCCCCTTAAGTCCTTTTTGAATTAAGGGCGCTGGTCTTTATAAGAGGTAGTTTTGGTCAAATGAGAACAGTTTATTTTGTTTTAATCTACATAAATCACTAAATCAAAGAAAAATGTGACCTGAGCTACAGCGCATGTAGGTCCTCCCTTACACAATGCCATGACTCCAATCACGCAAATGTGCATCACTGATATAACACGAGGAACAATATCGCTGAATACTATCGATTTAAATGAATACTGTGTATGCATGTGAACAAAGCAACTGTTCTGTATTAAAGCTGCATAGTCCGATGAAATATCAAATTTTCAAAACCAAACCAATTATCTAGATTTGATTTTACATGTCTAACTTAGATACTGATGCACTTATTAAGCATTTGTTTCTGCGCAGAAGGCAATACTGAGTCAATTTAACAGAACCTGTTACTGCAGAAGCTTGCCAAAACTAATTTCCATGTTTGCACTCAAAATATCTCAAAAGTTTACCATTTAAAATAAAAGTAACTTTGAACTAATGTAAAGTAGATACTATTGATCGATCTAATATATTTATCTCAGAAAAAATACAGAAATTCAAACCCATCGGAGTATGCAACTTGGTGCATGCGGTTTCTACTACTTGGATGCGTTCACGGTTCTGACCGGGTAAGACTGGATATCCCCATGAGAAATTGTATTATTATTACATTTATTCACACTTGGAGAAAGGGAAAATTAAAAGGGTGCAATTAAACAGCACAGCTAAATGCCGATTAGTGCCATCCACTAATGGGGTGGAGCGTCACCAGGCGCAGTTGTGACGTGGCATCCCGCTGTGCGCGCTGGTTACCGCAGTCCGCATCTACTATAGTACTAATGATATTAGGGCCCAGCCAATCCTCACGGCTGTAATTCTTAGTGCTAACTCCCGTTAGTAACTGTGGAGCGGTCGGGGAAATTTAACATGGATAAAGAAAGTATCCAGCGTTGAAAACAAGCACCCTCGTAGGAGCATATACGTTATGGGCAGAATAAAAAACTTGTCACCTAATATATATAATAATATATATAATATATATATATATAATATATATATATATATATATAGTATAGTTATACGAGTCTTACCTTGGTACAGATGATGGATAACTGTTGTTTTACCGAGGTATAAGCCTCGGATAGATGTGGGCTAGGGAGAGGTAAGCACGTCCGGTACCAGCAATCTTAACCTACTTATTGAGGATAAAAATGACTTTCAAACAATGGATACTATTACTTTACCGAAAAGGTACACCAACGGAATAGATGTGGCAGGGTGTGGCGGGAGGGCCCTAGCCCACATCTATCCGAGGCTTATACCTCGGTAAAACAACAGTTATCCATCATCTGTACCAAGGTAAGACTCGTATAACTATACTATTTTACCTCGGTAAACAGCCTCAGGCTAGCCTCAGGCTAGGGAGACCTTTACATAATTCATTTTTATCCTTAATATCATTCTTTCTTATTATTATAACATTCTAAATTTTTGTTCTCACCTATTCTTGTTAGTTGGCGAGAAGACGCTTTGCAACGCCGGTAGGCTTTTCTAGTCGTTTATTATAATGTTTTGCAAACGACTTAGCCGTCTTCCAGCCTGCATGCGCTAGTATTCTTTTCACAGAAATACCAAGCACCCGTGCCTTGGAGACCATGGCTCCTCTAGTTGAGTGGGAAGAGTATTTACTCGTATCCACTCCAGCCAATTTCAACACCGTAATTGTCCATCTGGCAAGTGTGTCTCGTGAAATCGCCTTATGTGGCTTTATAAAGCTCACTAATAGTTGTTGTGATGCACGTAAATCCTTTGTCTTGTATATATAAGCCCGTATGGCCGACACAACACATAATTTCCGATCATTCGGAAAACAGTCTAAGTGAACCGTTGATAAAGGGTCACCTAACGTGTTCGATTTAAGCAATTTTTCTAAATCAAACGTAGCTTGTTGCTTGTCTATTTCTAATCCAGTTAAGGACAAAGCAACAATCGTCTGTCCTCTGTGTCCGGTTACTAACAATAACAGGACCGCGACCTTAAAACCTAACTGTTTTATATCTAACCACGAGTTGTGAGGCCAAGCCTGAAACAACTTAAATACTATAGAAACATCCCAAAACCGACTATACTTTGGTTTTGGAGGATTCCTTTGATAAATTGAACGAAGTAAATAACAAATAACATAATGTTTTCCAACTGTTTCGCCATCAATTCTAGGTAATATAATTGATAACGCACACCTCGCCGCATTAATCGATCCAAAGGAAAGTCCTTCATCCTCTAGAGAACGAAGAAACCGAGCTACTTGTGAAATCTTTGGATTTGTTGGCTTAACTTTCATTAACAAACAATGTACACCCCATTTCTTTAAATAGGTTGTATACATTTTGACAGTTCCTGGCCTCCAGGCATCCGATACTATCCTATCCTCAGTAATTCTGTCCAATCCAAATTGCTGTAGCTGCTTCCTTAGAAAAGGAATGCCAATAGGGGCGTCGTTGACACGTCGCCGTGAACCACTAGCGGTCCGTGGTGCGTCAGATTCCCGAGTTTTCTTGGGAATCGTATACGATCTTTTGCCAGTTGTGAAACTGCTGGCAGCCAAGGTTGCGTGTCCCAATCGGGCACCACCAGTATCGCATGTGTCCCTTCCAAGCCGATTTTTCTCACTACTCGGCTGATAATGCTAAATGGTGGGAAAATATAAAAATAATTATTTTCCCAGGTAATAGCAAACGCATCTACTTTCCAAGCATCCGGTTCAGGATGCCAAGAAACATAACAGGGTAACTTGTTATTATTTCGTGATGCAAATAAGTCAACTTCAGGTGTACCCCATTTTTCACAAACGAAGTTAAACAAAGGTGTAGAGAGAGACCACTCTAAATGGTCATGGAAATTTCTACTTTTATAATCTGCAAGTGTATTTTGTGACCCTGGAATATGCGCTACAGTCAGCCAGACTTGTTGAGCCTGTGCCCAGTTCCAAATCAGTTTAGATAACTGATTGCAAGACTTTGATTTGGTTCCACCCATGTTACGAATATATGCCATGGCAGTAGTATTATCAGTTAGTATTCTAACCTGTGATTTATTTATCTTTACTAAACTACGTAAGCCCAGATAAATAGCACGCAATTCTAGTGCATTAATATAGTCTGATTTTTCATCATCAAGCCATCTACCTCCTGTTGTGACCCCATCTCGATGAGCTCCCCAACCTTCTAACGAAGCATCAGTAGTAATTACTGTATTAGGTTCCGCCATGCGGATTGGATTTGGTGAACTTGCTATATGTTGCATCCACCATCCAATATCCTGTAACCCTTCTTGCGAAATAAACATCTTTCGCTCAAAATTGCCTTTAGTTCGTGTTAACGCTAAATTTTTATCTATTTCTAGCGACTTAATATGGGCCTTCCCATATAACACAGCAGGTGCATATGAGGTCATTATGCCAATAAGAACAGCAACCTGTCTAATTTTTGGCTTTGATAACTTAATAAGCTGAGTCGCTGTAGTCATAAACTTAATTAGTTTTTGTTCTGTTATCGACACTGTAAGGGACTGTGTATCCAGAATAAACCCTAAACATTTGAGTTGTTTTGTTGGTTTAAACACTGACTTTTGTTGATGTACATAAAACCCCAATTTAGTGAGTAATGCACATAAATCCAAAACTGCATTCACACAACCAATTTGTGTTGATGCTATAATAAAAGAATCATCTATGTATGGAAACATTATGTGACCCTTCCTCGCCATTACCGAGAAAACAGGTTTAAGCAATTTAGTAAATAAACGTGGCGCACAAGCTAAGCCATTCGGCATGCAGGTAAACTCATAGAGTTGGTTATCCCAAATAAATCGAAGAAATTTTCGGTATTGTTCCATTATGGGAAGCGTATAATATGCATCCTGTAAATCAACACTAGCCATCCACGCATCTGGTGTAATCAGATCTCGTGCCGTATCTAGAGAGAACATTTTAAAATGTCGATATTCCACCCTTTTATTAAGGATTGTTAAATCCAGGATCATTCGAACATCACCATTAGGCTTCGGTCTCGAGAAAATGTTTGAAATAAACTGTCCTGAACAGTGTGTCACTTTTTGTATAATTCCTTTCTCAAAGAATTTATGTACCTGTTTAGTTAGTGCCTCTCGTTCAACTGGTTGAATGTTATATGGAAAAGGTATTATACTTTGTACAGGAATTTGTGTAAAGGGAATGTGAACACCCCTAACTATTTTTATAATTTCTTGGTCACTAGTAATTTTGTGCCACTCAGAAATATGATTACTAATATTACCAGCCACAAAGTTGCTTACAGTTTGTGTGTTTTTAGAGGCTTCAGGGACTTGTAAAGTTTGTGTTTGGACCTCTACTTGGACCCGCCCCTGGGGAAAGGTCTCGACGAGTTGAACCCTCGGCCTATTGGCCGTGCGGTGTTGTCGGTCCAGCCTGGGCGAGCGCCCCGGCCCCGAAACCCTTGACCGAAGCTTGAACTCGGTCTGGTTCCTCTGGTGAACCGTCGTGGACGAAAATCCCCTCGTGACTTTTTGAAACGAGGAGCTTCCTGTTTCTTCTTGCCATCCATGTTTTTGCCACTCTTGGCTGCAGTCTCTACCTCTTTATAGAGGTATTGTAGTTGACCGCCAAACATCTTGGTGTTATCTAAAGGTTTCCCTTTAATCGGCTCTGGAGCAAGATAAAGCGTAAACTCCTTCCCCTCATTATCGGTAACCTTCTTAGAGCGAGCCACTTCCTTGCCAGCATCTGTGCAAACTGACTTGAAGACATTTTCATATCTTCGAAACGACAGGTAATTACCTGCCGCCGCTAGCACTGCAATGCCTTTGTCCATTGTCTTAGCCAAAGACGAGAACTTATTTTCACTCTGCATCCTATTAGCCACAGGAACAATAGCTGTTAGGGTAGCCAACACTGCCTTATGCACTGTGTGCAACACATCCTCAAACTTCTTACGGTCATCCGTCATATTGACATCCCGATCCATTTCTTTAATGATGGAGTTGGGAACACCCTTTATGCCTGTTAACTCATCTCCTAACTTGGAGATAACCTCCGCCGGTTTGAACGTGCGAAAATGACCATTCACGGTCTCGCGCATAAGCGTAGTGGTTTTAACCCGCTTAGCCTTTGGCTTCTCCACCTTCTTAGCCACTTTAGTGCCAATGTCCGCATCATCATCATCATCATCATCATCATCATCATCATCATGCTGTCGGTCGCGATGCGACAAAGACTGCTTTCATTACTTGACTGCCGCTCTCCATTTAGCTCTCTGCTGTGAGAGTTGTGTCCATGAGTCGGTCTTAATGTCTCTCAGCTTCAGGTTTCTCTTGATGGTATCTTTGAACCGGAGACGGGGGCGCCCTCTCTTTCTGTAGCCAAAAGACAGTTGAGAATAGAGGATCTGCTTTGGTAGCCTGTCTGATGACATCCTCATGAGGTGTCCAGTCCACCGGAGATTCTTTTTGATCAGAAGATCTTCCATAGAGGGCAGCCCCATCCGTTCGAGTATTTCCTTATTCGTCACTTTGTCCTTCCAGGTTAGCCTCATGATTGAACGCAGATGTCGCATCATGAAGGCATGCAGCTTTTTCACCTGCTGTCTGTACGCTGTCCAGGCCTCGGCTCCGTATAGTAGGGTGGATAGCACGATTGCGCGGTAGATCTTACCTTTGACCCGAATGGACACATGGTGGTTGTTCCAGAGTCTCTGGCGTAGTCGGCCGAAAGATGCGCTAGCCTTGGCCATCCTCCTCTGTATCTCAGCATCAATGCGTCCATCACTTGATATTGTGCATCCGAGATAGGTGAATTCCGGAACAGAGTTCAGCTTGTTTCCGTCAACCATGATCTCCTCCTCTCGGGTTCTTGTAGAGTTGGGTTGGTACAGCACCTCCGTCTTCTTGATGTTAATTTTCAGGCCAAACTTCTTTGATGCATCGGAGAAAGCGTCCACTAAGCATAGACCCCTTCATATATGGTGTCTGAGTCTGATTCCGTAGAAGTAGACTCAGTGGACGAATCAGAAGAAGAATATTTCCTCTTCCTCTTCTTCTTTTTGGACTTAGTCTTCCGCTTTTTGCGAAAACCAGTCTCTGCCCGCTCCTTGGTGAATTCATCACCCGAAGAAATCACCTGTTTCTTCTTCTTCCTCCGTTTAGGAGAAGGAGGAGGAGGAGCCTTAAGCTCCACCGCCGAGTCTGTGTCCAAGAAATCCTCAAACGAATCCTCTTGGACACTCGGCCTACGCCGCTTCCGAGACACAGGCGATTTGGCAGTCAAGATGTGGCTTTCCAATCGTGCAAAGCGAGCCTCCCAATCTGGAGGCGCAGGCACATCAGGCACTGCGTCCTCATCCGGGTCGGAGAGGATATGCGCCCGGGGCTGTGTCGACGGCCCTGCCGACAACACAGGTGAGGAGTCGTACTCCTCGTCCACTCCACTCGGAACACGCCCCTCGGCTGCTGCTGCACCGCGCTTACTCCGCTTCGTGGCCATCGGGAGCTGAAACAAAGATTTTTGGTCAGTCCCGGTATATATATATGTCACAATATGGTTGTTTCAAACTCATTTGGACATCTATTGGTGTTAGAGAACGTGTTTATACCGTTATAACACAGGCGTAATAAGCTAAATTTGTGCGTGGGTTGTGGGTCAAGCCCAAACCTTACGCGGGGTCGGGACCAGTGTATCGGCCCGCCCATCCCTCTGTTCCGCACACTTCTCCCACCTGTGACTACTACGTCAACAAGTTGGAGAAAATGCTACGAAACTCGGAGAAACGCCTGAAAAAGTTTTGTCTAGGGGAGTCTATAAAAGAAACCCAGGAGCATCTCCAACATTACTCTCTATTAGAGTACGAGAGAATTTCCACATGAGATAGGGCGAAACCCACATCTCTACCCATAGTCACACGGTGACCCGGGTGTTGACATAACCGCTAATGACCGGTTTGGTTCCTTCGAGAAACCCACTCGAGTGTTCTATCCTTGGTTGTTTATAACCAAATAACTCGTCCAAATTGGACCAACGAAAGTCTAAACTTTCCATATTGATGCTCTAATGCATCATAATTAAGCTAACCACAGTTTTTATTATACTTACTGCGTATTTGCTTGTATGTAGACTAATTTTGCCGGAGCAACCCAACGACACGTTATCCAGTCGTGAGTTGTATATGCTAATTGCTGGTACCGGACGTGCTTACCTCTCCCTAGCCTGAGGCTGTTTACCGAGGTAAAATATATATATAGATTAGTTAGACGAATCTTACCTGGGTATAGATGATGGATAACTATTGTTTTACCGAGGTAGAAGCCTCGGTTAGACGTGGGCGAGGGAGAAGGAAGCACATCCGGGTCCAGCAATCTTTACCTACTAATTCAGGATAAAAATGATTCTAAAAAACAACCTAAGGTCAAGTGACCTCATGCTAAATTGAGTGATTGACTAGACGTGGCAGGGCGTGGTGGGTGGGCCCTCGCCCACGTCTAACCGAGGCTTCTACCTCGGTAAAACAATAGTTATCCATCATCTATACCCAGGTAAGATTCGTCTAACTAATCTATTTTACCTCGGTATGCCGCCTCTGGCTAGCCGTAGGCTAGGGAGACCTTTACGTAAAATAATTTTTATCCTGATATTCTTGTTTTGTTATTATTCTTTAGTGATTATGTCTTATGTATGCAACAATGGAAAAGCGATTTGTATGGCAAAAAAGAGGAAAAACCAATGTTTTTCTTACCTCTCTCTTTCAGTTGGTGAGTAGCCTGTGCGCTATCGGCTGAGGCTTCTCTAGTCGTTTGTGGTAATGTCTAGCAAACGAAGTAGCGGTTTTCCATCCCGCGTGAGCTAGGATCCGTTTAACGGAGATGCCTAGCAATCTTGCCTTGGACACCATTGCACCACGTGTAGAGTGCGATGAGTACCTGTCTGTATTTACTCCCGCCAGTTTTAACACATTCATTGTCCATCGGGCGAGGGTATCCCTGGAAATGGCCTTGTGTGGCTTAATAAAGCTGACCAATAGCTGTCTTGAGTTTCTTATTAATCTTGTCTTGGATATATAATTTCGTATCGCAGATACGACACATAACTTGCGATCCTGAGTGAAACTGGACACCCCTATCGTAGAAAGGGGGTCACCTAATCGGTTTGATTTTAATAAAGTTGATAAATCAAACGTGGCCTCTTTACTGTCAATTTCTAGACCATTCAGCGACAGGGCAACTATAGTTTGGCCTCTGTGTCCAGTGACCAGGAGAAGCAAAACTGCGACTTTGAAACCTAAAAGTTTAACGTCCAGAAACTTATTTTCTGGCCATTTCTTGAAGAGGTTGAACACTAGAGAAACATCCCAAAACCTATTATATTTGGGTTTAGGCGGATTCCTCTGATAAATTGATCGTATGATCCAACAAATAACATGGTGTTTACCCATTGTTTGTCCATTAACCCGCGGTAGGATTATCGACAGAGCACATCTGGCAGCGTTAATAGCGCCATATCCTAGGCCTTCGTCCTCTAGGTAACGTAGGAAGAGTCCTACCTGGGATACTGTGGGAGTCATTGGCTTGACTTTCTTAAGCAGGCAATAAATACCCCATTTCTTTAAATACGTAGTATACATTTTCACCGTTCCTTTTCTCCACGCATCATCAACCAAACGCTGTTGTGTAATTTTGTCTAAGCCAAACTGTTCTAAATATTTATTTAAAAAAGGAATGCCACTAACGGAGTTGTCGACACGTTTCCGTGGCGTTCTAGTGGTCCCTGATGTTTGAGGTTTCCTCGGAATCTTGGGAAGCGAAGGCTGCTTTTGGCTGTGGCTAGTAACGTCGGTAGCCACGGTTGCGTGTGCCACTCGGGGACGATGAGTATGGCGTGTGTCCCCTCCATTTGAATCTTTCTGGCGACTTTGCTAATGATAGTAAAGGGGGGGAAAATGTAAAAGAAATGATGTCGCCACTTTAGGGAGAAGGCATCAATGTGCCAAGCATTGGGTTCCGGGTGCCACGAAACATATTTTGGAATTTTAAAGTTATTACGCGAAGCGAACAAATCGATCTGAGGTGAACCCCATGTGTGACAAATGTGTTTGAAAATGGATGGATTAAGTGACCACTCTAAGTGATCATGGAACTGGCGACTCATCTTGTCAGCTAGACAATTTTGTGTGCCTGGAATGTGATTAACAGTTAACCAGACATCAAAGGTTTGAGCCCAGTTCCAAATGAGAAGTGCCATTGCATTACATTTAATCGATTTTGTACCTCCCATATTTCTGACATAAGCCATAGCTGTGGTGTTATCCGTGAGGATACGTACATTATTTTTGGGTATTTTTACTAGACTGGTTAATCCCAAGTAAATGGCCCTTAGTTCTAGAACGTTAATATGATCGGGGAGTTCCGATTCTAGCCATCTTCCTCCCGTTGCTACATCATTTTGATGTGCTCCCCACCCTTGGAGAGACGCGTCAGTGGTAACGGTAGTGTCAGGCTCTCCCATTCTAATGGGATTGGGGGAATGGTCAAAGTGGTTTAGCCACCAATCAATGTCGGCTAGGCCGTTCTCCGAAATAAACATGGTCTTTTCAAAGTTTCCCTTTGCGCGGGCCAGCGCCAAATTTTTATCAATTTCGAGGGATTTTATGTGTGCCGCTCCGTATAGAATAGCTGGACTATACGAAACCATGACCCCGATAAGGACCGCGACCTGTCTAATCTTTGGCCTAGAAGTGTCTAACAGCTGTATCGCTGTGCGGTAAAGCTTATCTTTCTTTTGGCGTGTAAGCGAAACGGTCATAGCCGTGGTGTTCAGAATGAACCCGAGACACTTAAGCTCCTGAGTAGGAGAAAAAACTGATTTCTTGTTATGTATGAAGAAACCCAATTTGGTGAAAATTTTGCATAAATCTTTAACAGCGAGTTCACATTGCGTGAAAGATTGGCCCATAATAAAAGAATCATCTATGTATGGAAACATACAATGCCCCAATTTTGCCATGTGTGCAAAAATTGGTTTCAACAACTTAGTAAACAGACGCGGTGCGCAGGCCAAACCATTAGGTAAACATGTAAATTCAAAAAGTTGGCCATTCCAGAGAAAACGTAGGTATTTCCGATCTGTCTGGTGAATAGGAACGGTGTAGTACGCATCCCTTAAATCAACACTCGCTAGCCAACACCCTGGGGTAATTAAATCACGAGCTGTTTCTAAAGAAAACATTTTGAAATGTTTGTATTCAATGATTTCATTCAACTGAGTTAAATCTAAAATCATTCGGATTGAACCATCAGGTTTAGGAGTAGAGAAGATATTGGAAATATATTCCCCTTCAGTATGTTCAACTCTGTTGACAATGCCCTTAGACTCAAACAGTAGAACCTGGTGATCTAGCTGAGATTTTTCTAGTGAATTAAACTGATACGGAAAAGGCGCTCTCTTTTGTATAGGCAATTGTGTGAAAGGGATGTGAATGCCTTTAACAATATTCAGGACCTCTGGATTAGTGGTTAACTGTTGCCATTGATGTAAACAATTAGAAACATTCCCTGCTTGAAAAAGGCTTACTTCAGTTTGAGTTTCCTCCGTGACCATTGTAGGGTCAGGAGGCTGCACTGTTTGTGTGGAAATCTCTACTTGTTCCCTTGTTTCGGGAACTGGGGCTTGGGAACGAAATCCCTCTTGTAGCCGCGGTTGTCGTTCCAGTTTGAGGCCGGCCTGTCGCCTCGGCCCCTTCCTCGCTGGTTGAACTGGAAGGACGGTCCGCCCCTGAACGGCCTTCCTCCTCTGCGGAATCGAAAATCCGTCCTAGACTTTCTGAACCCTGCTGGGTTTTGGAAGCGACGACTCTTTGCTTCAGTGTTTTTAGCACTCTTGTAGTCGACCTCTACCTGTTTGTACAGGTAAGCTAGCTGACCCCCAAACATCTTGGATTTATCAAGCGGTTTGCTCTTGATAGGGGTAGGTCCGGAATACACGGTGTATTCCTTACCATCATGGTCCGTTACCTTGTTAGAGCGGGCAACCTCTTTTCCGGCATCTGTGGTGACCGATTTGAAAACGTTTTCAAATCTCCGATGGGTCATGTAGTTACTAGCGGCTGCTAACAAAGCTATGCCCCGGTCCATAACCCGCGCCAAAGACGAGAACTTGTTCTCTGTCTGCATCCTGTTAGCCACAGGGATAACAGACGTCAAGGCACCCAAAACTGCCTTATGGATCAGGCAGAGGGAAGTTTCATAACGACGGCGTTCGTCGGAAAGATGAATGCCGGAATCCATCTCTTTGAAAACCGAAGCAGGAATGCCCTTAACTCCTGAAATCTGCTCAGTCAACTTGTTGATGACTTCGATCGGTTTAAACGTAGTGAAATGGCTATTCACCGTTTTGCGCATCATGGTAGTGGTGCGCACTTTCTGAGCTTTCTTTTTGACAATCTTCTTGCCAGCTTTAACGCCTATTTTGGCGTAGACTCCCGCTCGTTCCGTGTCGGAATCCGACTCGGTGGAAGAAGAGTCGGACGACGAGTCTGAAGAGGAGTCCTTCTTCTTCTTCTTCTTCTTCTTCTTCTTTTTGGACTTTTTGGAGCGCTTAGAGTTCGCTTTCTTTGTGAACTCGTCACCAGAACTGCTCACTGGGCGGCGTTTCTTGCCCCGCGCTTTCGGTTTCGGAACCTCAGGTGCCGAAAGCGTGTCCTCTTCGTCCTCAGAAAAGTCTTCCCAATCCTCATCAGGGATTTGGGAAGGATCTGGAAAGGTCTGCGCCTGGAAAGGGCGCATCTTCTCCTCCATCATCTCCGCCATTTTCGCCTCCCACCCCACTGGTTGAGGGGCGTGATCACTGTCTTGATCCGAGGCATGAGCCCCAGGATGTGGGGACGGCGGAGCCGTAGCCGGTGGAGACGAATCGTAATCCGTAGGGGGGACACCCACCGCTGCAGCGGGCGGCTTATTCCGGCGAGTGGCCATCGGGAACTGTAACGAAACCAAAGCGTTACTAACCCGGAATCATCTCAACTACACAAGTGTAAGCCAGTAAACTGGGTTGAGGAACATGGTACAGAGAACGTGTTTTGCAACGTGTCAGTACAGGCGTGAAGCTAAATTTGCCGTAGGTGTGTGGTAACGAAACCAACCAAACGGAGGGCATCGATCGTGAGATCGGCCCCTCTCTCTGTTCCGTACACTTCTCCCACCTGTGGCTACAGCGCCAACAAGTTGGAGAAAATATTACGAAACTCGGAGGTTCGCCTTAAACCGGTCAGGGGTGTTTATAAAAAACACCCAGAAGCATCCCCAACATCATCCTCTATTAGGATCCGGGAGACTTTTCTTAGGAAATGAGCAACTCGGGTTGCCATTTCTCCCTGTCTGAAAAACAGGTGTCGATAGAACTCAGTATCGGTTTCGTTTGTGCCAGCGGCACGCAATGTTCTATCCGTAAGTTAAAAAACGTACAAAGTCCAAACAGGACTGAAGAAAGTTCTGAACTTTCATAAAAAGATGCTATAGAGCATGATAAACAAAGTTATCGAAGAAAACAGTACTTACTTTTGGATAAAAGCAGTAGTAGTAGATAAATCCTGTGGAGCAACTCACAAACGTCCTCCCGTTGTGAGTTACTTATGCTAATTGCTGGACCCGGATGTGCTTCCTTCTCCCTAGCCTACGGCTAGCCAGAGGCGGCATACCGAGGTAAAATATATATACAATCACCTACTATTATTCACATCATACTATGATTCAGATTGTAATACTATGACCTTCGTGTATCACCATAATAGAACACTGCCACACTCAATACTAAAGGTAACATAGCTGAAATACGTCACGGCGATAGGGCGGGTGGTAGCATATTAAGCATTGCATGATGTTACTGTATTTGCACTAGCAAAAATAACCCAATAATATTGTCAATTATACCCCCATGCCCCGCAACATGTCCTCAAATTGGTGTAGCATTAACTGGAGTTCACTTCACAAAGGCGACAGTTCCACGACCTCTGGAATTACTACAATTGGTTGATCCAGTATGTTTTGCCTGATATAATCTCATGAATGAGGATTCTAAGGCGCATGTCAGTGACGTCATAATGGGGAGGAAATAAATTATACTACATTGAGTGTAGAGGCTTGATGTAAAGCATGTGGTTATGGCATAAACTCATAAAAAAAAAATCAGTTTTGACCCTCACTTACATCGATGTAGTAACAAACAATCTACGAAATGTCATTACTCAATATGGTCAACTACGGAATTGATAGCATTAGCATCGGAAATATATTTCCAAATACAAAGCTTGAATTAAGCAACTTTTTTTAAAAATTGCATATACCACACTGTCAGGGCTGAAACGTGTAATACTGATAGCAGTTAATTAATCGACCACTCTGAACAAACCATTGCCTCTGGATTTTAAATGTCTCGAAAGCATAAGCCTATAGGTTATAGTAATTAGTATATGTGTTATATTCTGAGTAGACACATCGTATTTACTTTATTTGAAGATTCAACAATATAAGGGAACACCCATGGTAACAATAATATTGTATTTAATATCGAGCCAGGGTCATATCACATGAGGCATCAGCGCATGACCGGAAACAAGACTGACAGGAAAAGAGTAAAGTAGGTACTAACTAAATAAATGAGCCCCCCCCCCCCCCCTCTCATTCCAATGGCTATACATTTGCTACATTTGTTAATAACTACAAGAAATGCAGTAGAATACGGTATCGTTACAACTGACAATGCTAATGTAGTGGGCTGATCGTTATATACTAGAGAGGAATAAATTATAGTCATATAGATTATTGCATCTTGGTTATGCATGCAAGAAGGACCTGGTGAAAAAGCCTGGGCTGTAGAAAGTTTGTACCTGAGCCAATATTACACAGGAGAATGTATACCACGACTGATCACTGGACCCAACAGGGCAGTCATAATACTGCCAGACATGACATACATTTGGAATGACTAATGATCACAAGTAGGTACCATAGCACCACATCTAACTCTACATGAGGTAACAGCATATACTTAGCTCACTATACATCCAGTCCAAATACATATAAAAGCGACCGTCCCACAGCTAATGGCAGTGATTACACGCGCAACTGAAACTAGCTTAATTTATCGCGTAGCTGAGACAGCCTGAGTACGGTGGACACTATCGTTGTCTTCCTTTTGTTTAAATCTAAACTAATAACATGACTTGATTCATGATATGATAGCCGTCCGACGAGAAGCAGCCTAATGGTCATGTCAACATCACATTCCAACGAAATGGCATGGCAATCGGCATTGCATTTCACGCAATGCCGTCGTAGTTGGAGATTTTGGACGGTGATCTGTTGATGCCTTCGGTGAGAGATTATGCAAAAGAGGGTTGCTCACCGCTGGTTCCTGGCATGCAGCTGTAGACCATAACTTAGGTCAATAAATGAAGGGTGAACCCTGCCTTAACGATGAAAGGATGGGGGCCTAATGAGTGAAGGGGGCGCTATCCGAGCAGCAGCCTCATTCTCACGCTTAGATAGACCTGGATATCCTAGTTCAATCAACTACCCTCTTATCTATTGACATGAACCATAAAGTATATGGCAACTTGGCCAGTGATTAACATCTTTACTACATTCTCAGCATGAATACGAATAGCGTTTTCCAATAACAAAGGAGAAAGGCAATCTGGAACATTGCTCACTCGCCCAGGTATACATAATAGATAGCCTGTTAGTTGCCATTGGGGATAGAAAGGTCAACATTTGGGCGTAATGATATAACGCGGATATAAACCAGAACTGGGCAGGCCATGGTCATGCATCTGATTCACCCTGAAATACAAAATGGCTAAGCATACAACACAACCATCCCAGCATGCCACAGTCCTGAAGGGTCCAGGTGTGTTCTAGCACACTAGTGCACTATCTAAGGATGGGGTGTGGGTGAAAGGATGCTGTCACAAACCACAAAAGGGACGGGATCCTCTCCTGCAGGCCTGTATGTCATCAGGATAGATGTACATAGTAAGGCTATGGCACCATTCTCAGATTAGGAAAAAACTTTGAAAAATACAAAAAAACTAATATAGAAACTACCAACACCCAAAGCTACAAACGGTTGGCCCGAGCAAGACCAGGTAAACACTCCTGAGTGCGGGACCAGACCAAAACAGTATCACAGCTGCCCAGGGTTGAAAACAAGCACCCTCATGGGAGCTTATATGTTATGGACAGAATAAATAACTGTCACCAAAAAAAACACGTTATGGGAATACACCGTAATTACCATGGCAAAGTACCCAAAGGGACCAATGCACGTAGGTCATTCAAATTAGCAGTTGCAAAGCCAGGCCTTCCGGCATCACATTTGAAAAATTATATACATAGAAAGAGTTGATGAATTTTACCATTATCAGCACTGCAGACAAAGGGTCAATGCATCGCCCACTTGACCACATTTTATCACCCAGTATCAGTAACATGTTCCTGTTATCAATTTCTATTAAAATAGATAATCTTGGGCCACGATTTGAATGACTGGTAATACGAAAGGCGAGGTTTGGACCATTGAATTTGTCAGAAAAAGTTATCAGAATAGGTTATTTTGGAGTGGCCATACCGAATACATACATTTGCTGCTAAACACCCGTTACTATACTAATCAGTGCTTGCCCTATCCTATTAATGTCGAATGCCAGGTTAGGTAACGAGAAGTATCAATTTTATAAGTAATTGGTTTGATCCGGCTGGGATTCAAACTGCCGACCTTCCGCACGGGAATCAAGCATTCCACCGATTCGGCAACTGTGGTACCAAAATAAGTTTGATTGCAATACGAAACGATGGCACTCTGCAAACAATTTTTCTTTAAAAAGCGCCCCCCCCCCCCTTTCTCCGCGCCGTTAGTGTGCTCCCTGGGCGCTGCCGGGCTAAACGATCCTGAGTGGCGGGCGGGCTTCTCCGGAATGCCGCCTAGATGCAGAGAACGCAACGCCATATGTGTGAGGGGTGCAGGGCTCCCCCCACGTGACGACAAGACGCTGGCGAGGTAATGGTGCAGTCACACTATGACGTGATGGCCCAACGTGACTCCAACGTGGTGGCTTTTCCTCATCACGTCGGGTCATGTTAAAGTCACGTTACAGTCGTGTTAAGCTCTCATCGCCTCTCGTCGGAGAACGTCGAGGTTTTGGACATGTTGAAAAAACTTTGACGTGACGTGACGAGGTGATAAGACATGCGTGTCACGTTAAGCTCTCGGTCACGTTAGGCTCACTGCCACGTTATGGTGTGCCTATGGAGCAGTCACACTATGACGTAATGGCCAACGTAGTTTGGTTAGTATTACTAGTGTTACTACTAGTACTTCTAGTGCTAGTGCTAGTGACGTGTGTGTGTCTGGATGTGTGTATCTGTGTCTCTGTGTGTATGTCTGTGTGTGTCTCTGTGTGTATGTGTGTGTGTCTGTGTCTCTCTGTCTGTCCGTCCCTCCCACAGTCTCTCTGTCTTTCCGTCCCTCCGACACAGACACACACACAGATACAGAGAGATGGAGAGACACAGACACACACGTTATGCCGTCGTTACACCCACGTCGACCACGCCGCGGTGTCATCCAACTTGACCCCAAATTTGCATAACACGTCGGGTTTTTCTAAAGTCGCCCATGTCGGGATCACGTTGGCCATCACGTCGTAGTGTGACTGGGCCATAAGCGGTGGCGCCACCGGGGGGCGGACGATAAGGGGCGCCACCGGAACCCCGCACGGAGAACCCGTGTGCACATGGGCAGGGGTCGTCGCCCGGGTCAGGCACGCATGACGGACGCACTATGTTAAATAATTTGTTTTGCTTGCTTCCCCCATGATGCATTTGCGATACCCAACTGGATGGTAATGTGTAGGAGCACAGAAGGTCAGAGCATGTGAAAAAGTCATCAGGGCAGAAATCGCCAGCGGCTGTTTATTATATCGAGAGATGATAGAAAAACTCTGCGAAATATCTAATAATGATTCTGCATGTGTATCATTTCCACAGGTATTCCGATCATTGTGTCAATTTCCAATCCCAATGGTCATTATATGTGACGCCTGTTTTATAGGGATGCAGGTAGCCAATAAACTACCCTGACGGACATGTGTTTTACTTAGACACCGTTGTGACAATATTCGACGAATGCAATTTTGAAAACGGTTGTATTGGATACTAATTACTATATATGTTCATTTAATTAACCAAGCTAAATAACATTAAAAAGCGGTTCTGTAAATGCTCTAATTAAAATTTCTAGAGATAGCCAGTGCCACTGAGGGGCCGAGCTGTATGCGGAGGAAGGACAAAGCACCTTAAGCCTGGTACACACCTCCCATATAAAACCTAGAAACACTTGTTTCACGACTAAAGTTCAGTTTTTCCGTCAGTTCCAGTCTTTTAGGTGTGTGACCCTTTAACACACCCGAGGATTTCGATTCGCGTATAAAACTCAGTTTTATGGCTTACGACTGGAATCTTATAAGATTCGAAAAATGAATCGGGCCGTTTGAGAAATGGTATATCTGAGCGATCAGTCGTATCTTATGCACTGAGTGTGATGCATCCAAGTCTTCCATTCTCTTAGCCCTCTTGCATTTCCCGCCTTCCATCCCCCCCCCCCCCCCTCTTCCATTCCCCCATCTTCTGTTCCCTCTCTTGCATTCCTCCTCTTTTGGTTTGTGACCCCCTAACACACCGTAGGCTTTCGATTCAAGTACAAAACTCAGTTTTAGGGCTTATGACTGGAATCTTATAAGATTCGAAAAATGAATCGAGCTGTTCGAGAAACGGTATATCTGAGTGACCAGTCGCGAAACGGACGGTATATGCGAGCACCCCAATCTTTAGTCTGGATATGTGTATTGTACCCCGTTCTCAATTTTAGTCGGGAATCGGGTCGGGCAATGCGTTTCAGCATGTGAATCATATACGGGGGGTGAGTACCAGGCTGCAGAACCAACTATTATACACCTCCGTGAGAGGTGATGGGCTCGAAAACGGCTAGGTAAAATAAAAAAACTGTTAAGTCTCATGCTTGCTTTTATTATGATATGACAAATGCTAACCATTACATTCCCTGGTGAAATTACCTGTCTATGTGACTCCTTACATGAGAGGTCAGTCCAGATTGTAAGCATTTTAGATGATTTACATGATTAAGTTGCTTAATTACATACATATATAGATACAACACAGAGGGTAGGTTCAACAACCATACAGAGCATAGCTTGCACAAGATCCTAGTCAGGACACCAATGTCATGGAGGGGGGAGAGGGGTGGGGGGGTGATGAAAATAAAAATATTGCAGTGAGTTCAGGATTTCTAACCCACACTTCTTCCCATTTCCGGGCTAGCGTGCTAACCATTACATTCCCCGGATCGCCTGGTGCTGTCACCCTATCCACGCCTACCTGCCTGTACGGTTCCTTGTCTGATAGATCAATTCAGACTATTACATATTCAACAAATGTGTTTCACAAGTAAAAGCAAATGCTCATCATACTGTTGTGATTTTCTCGGTAAATCAAGTATATTAAGACAGAAACCAGAAAGAAAGCCATGATTATCCGTTCAATGTCACCGATAAATTCACAACATACAGCTAAATTCTTCATGCCTTCCTTGTAGAACTAGAGGACAGGACGCCCGTAATGGCAGCAGAGACTGGTTCTAATCTTTCTGGTCGCAGCGACCGTTATAGAAAGGAAGTCGATAAACAGATGTAATCCCTACTTCCGGTGGGGTGCGATGTGGGGTACGGTCCACAATGAGAAACATGTGGTGAGCCAAGTGTTCACCCCGCAGCTAATTTGACGAAGCATATCGAGTGACAGCCCGGAGCACAGAATCCCAGGGTTTTGAATTTCTGTCATTTTCTGAGATATATATTAGGTTGATCGTTATAATCTACCTTATATTAGTTTGAAGTAACTTTGTTTAAAAATTACTAATTTAACTTAAGTCTTAAGATATTTTGTGTTAACACGCCAAATTAATTTTGGCGTGCTTGTCAAAACTGATCCCACAATCCAATAGGCTTCAAAAGTAGCAGGTTCTATTAAATTGACTCGGTTGGTTGGCAACATCTAAGGTCATATCAGGACGGATACCGACTTGTGACATGGTACACTCATGGTGACTTTATAGTGCTGCCACACTGGGAGACCAGACCACCAGCACAATGACCTGATATCCCAGTCAGTCACATTATCCTGACACTGAGCCAACCAGTCCTTGCCCTATCATAATAATGCCAAGCCCCTGGCTAGGAAGCGAAAAGAACACATTTTTACGTCCTTGGTTTGACTCGACTAGAGTTCGAAATGGTGGGTTCGAATCCCACGATTTACCAAAACGGGAGACGGACGCTCAACTCATTCGCCAACCCGTCTGGTAAATTGACACAGTATGCCCTTGAATGCAGCAACACATGCATAATAAGTGCACCAGTATCTCAGTTGGATATGTAGATTCAAATCCAGATATATATGCCTTGTTTTTTTTAAATAGGTTTTTTCCCCCAAAAAAAATAAATTGTATTATGCAACTTTAAGTGAGAAATAACGAAAATAACGCCCCCCCCCTCCCCCATATCAATACATATATATGTAAAGGTAACCGCACCGGCCGACTTAAATAACGGGTGGTGAAGGGGCTTGTACTACGTTGTATAAATATGGGTTCATTAAAACGAGACCATGTCCATGGCACAAAATCCCCACAGTCTAGGCGGGGTTCATAGGTTCAATTCCAGTGGGCGATATGAGCACCCCCCCCCCCCCCCCAAGTAACTTGGAACTGTGCAGCCTCGAGCCCCCACCCCCTGGCCGTATTCGATTAACACGACCCGGGTCACCCGAGTTGCTAGAATTTCAAATCGAACAGCGCGGGTGGAGTTGACAAATACACGTGCCGTGTGCAAAACGACCCGACCCCAGTAACGCACCACTTGGCTGGGGTTGGCTAGGAGCGATGACGTCACATTTGTGTTGGTACCGTCCTGTAGCAGTACACGTCCTATGTGGTTTTTTTTATTTAAAAAAAAAAAAAGGTTTTGGATTAAGCCACCTTCCCCCCCCCCCCCGTGTTGGAGAGTGTTCGATTATGCAACCCGAGGATGTAGAGTCTGCGCATGCGCCAAAAAGTGGCTCGGGTGACCCGAGTTGATTAATCGAATACGCCCCCTGTGATAGGGAGCGCGGGATGGACCAGGGGGTCGATGCTGTTCTATAAAAAGACAGCGTCATTGTCGCGAGGCATATATCTCCCTAGGTGTAAGGTTCCCACTCATCCCCGAGATCGTACGCCTCGGTTTCACTGAAACACCCGACGCTTCATTGGGGCGAGTAGGCATAAGCCGTGTTCACACGGGAAAAGTTTAAAGCGATTTAGACAAAGCGAATCATATGAATCGATTTAGTTTGAAAGTGTTTCGTGTTCACACGGGCAGTGCTTGGGCCGGAAATCGATATCAGCGCATGAGCAAGTCGATACCAACCAGCGCCAGTTTCGGTTAGTCCACGTTGCCACGAGAGAGTGTGGGTTCGACCTAGATATGTATGGACTGAATTGTATTGGTTTGGAAGGGTCAAAACTTCTGCTGGGCAGTGAAACCCTAAAAATAAATGATGAAAAAAATATCTGTGCACAGCTAGCGGTTTCATAGACTTTATTGTATAATATGCGCTTTTGATCGACAGGAAAGTCAACAAACTAAGGTCTCGACTGCGCATGCGTGTGACGTCCTTAAACCGGCTCATAAAATCCACTTGCGTTCACACGGGCGATATAAGTCGGGCGATATAAGTCGAATCATAAAATTTGGTTCATATAAACCACCTCCACAGGTGTTCACATGCCAAATGTGAGTCGAACTAGGCAAGTCGATTTATATGATTCGAATTAACTGCCCCGTGTGAACACGGCTTTAGTTTTTAAAGCAGGATTGAATTTGAAGAGTGTTGCACAAATTCCATTGGTTTTACTCTGACGTTTGAAATTGTAATCCAATCTGTGGCCTAACTCACATTTCAAACCGGACTTGTCGCACTCATTTAACACCGGTGTTGCGTTATTACACTTATTCTTATATAAACAAAACTTACCAGAGGCCAACACAAGTGTCATATCACCAGTTCACCCACAACATGGACTATTCACCTTCCTACATAACGTTCCCCATTGTTTACATTCCAGTAGACACCACAAATCATCAGACGATATCTAATCCCTTAATATATATAATATAGAAATGATTGCCGAACCGTTTTTCTCCTTGTATCCCGACGTCCAAGTCCTGCAAATTGCCTGATACCACATGACTATTAATTCTAAATTAGTTTATCACTAAATATAGTAGCCGCAAGATGATATTAATATTGCTGTGTAACTGACTTTAACTATTACTTAAAGGGACCAGATATAGGTCGCTTAGACACTACCCATACTCTGACAAATGCTCTCCAAGCATACCTTTGCCAGTTTTCAGTTTATGCAACTACATATGTGGGGAGAGAGTGCTAACATTGGTTGCTTCTGTTTAGTCCAGCAACACTGACACTTTTAGACAACCATATAGAGAGAAAAAATGGTAGAAATTGCAATCTAAAATTATAAATATAAAGTTCAAATGTTTATTTATCATAAACAAGCATACGTTTTCCAGTTTTCAGTTTATGCAACTACATATGTGGGGGTAGAGTGCTAACATTGCTTGCTTCTGTTGTGTTTTATTTACTCCAGCAGCACTGACACTCTTAGACAACCATATAGAGAAAAAAGTGTTTTCCCGGTCCAAGTCGGCCATCATGGTTGGATAGAAGGGTGTAGGTGTGTGTGTGTTGGTGGTGTAGGTGTCTGTTGGTGGTGTAGGTGTGGTGAGGGGTTAGGGGTGTGGTGGGGGTGTAAGTGTGTGGTGAGGGTTTAGGTGTGTGTGTAGGTGTTTAGGGATGTGGTGGTGGCGTAGGTGTGTGTGTGTGGAGGGGGTTTAGGGATGTGGTGGGATGTATTGTGGGAGGTGTAGGTGTGTTGGGTGTGTGGTGGGGTGTAGGTGTGGTGGGGGTTTAGGGATGTGATGTGTGTGTGTGGTTGGGGTGTCTGTGTGTGTGGTTGGGGTGTAGATGTGTCTGTGTGTGGTGTATGTGTAGTGATGGCTTAGGGGTGTAGGTGTGTGGTGGGGGTGTAGTGAGGGTTTAGGGATGTGGTGGAGGTGTAGGTGTGTGGTGTGAATGGTGGTGTATGTGTATGGTGTGCGGTGGTGCAGGTGTGTGGTGGGGGTTTAGGCATGTGGTTGGGGTGTAGGTGTGGTGAGTGTGTGGTGGGGACGTAGGTGTGTGGTGACGGCTTAGGGGTGTGGTGGGAGTGTAGATGTGTGGTGCTGGTGTTTGGTGAGGTGTAGGTGTGTGTGATTGAGGTCTAGGTTTGTAGTGAGGGTGTATGTGTGTGTGGTGGGGGTTTAGGTGTGTGACGGGGGTGTAAGTGTGTGGTGCGGGTTTAGGTGTGTGGTTGGGGTGTCAGGGGTACCAACCAAAGCATTACAGAGACTGACATTAGTCGCCATCTGACGAGAGACCCATGCAAACTGAAAGGTCCCCATTGATTAAATCATGTAGATTAATAGACGTTAAAATTTGAATTGAGAGCTTTCTGTGGCTGCCATCTTGGTGGTTGCCATGGCTTCCCCTGTGTGTGGGGAACCCCTCTAGGTCATGTGATATGGGAATCCCACCTATGATGTCATTCATACATCACAGGCATCAACTCTCCTCCCACATGTTCAGTGGCATGAACTGAACAAACTAAGCAAAGGTATATTTGGAGAGCTTTTGATGCTGGATTCGTTTGTATCTGGGTGAGGTATAGCCGGCGACTTTAAACTAAAATCGACCACACTGCCCTTTCTATAGCTAATGCAAACTATGTGTACGCAATCTAGTATTTATTTCGATGTATCACCACACAATTAGAAATGCCGAGCCAAACTAACACATCGTATGGCATCCAAATTGTGCATAATACAGGATGCCTGAGGGATCGAGGAAGATGGGGTCAACTTTTGTGACAGGGAAATGGATCGCAACAACCACCCCATCTTAGTCAAAGCGTACACCACTTCCTAATCCTAGCTCCAGGAGCAGTGTGTATATTATTGGCTTATAAATGTGACCATGAAAACACTAATGTGGCAGCGTATGTATATAGATACACATAATATGCATATTCACACATTTATATAAAGGAGACAAAATGATTAGTTATTAGCTATTAGCTATTTTGCTTTCCCGTCCATACTTATATTTGAATTTTCTTTAAAAATCCAATATACACACCTTTGGCCTAAGAGGGCAGTTACACATATCTACACATATCCAGTCAATAGTTAAATGCAAGAATAAAGATATATCCACAAACCAAATTAGATAACCATTTTAGAGAATTTCACTGTTGATACAGTGATAATCATAATTTATACAAAAACTGACAAAGGGCGAGTATGGGTACCTTACAAACTACTACGGTGTATATCAGTATACGTAACTGTCGTGAGTAATACTATAGGAAAAGGAACTCATATTCTTCGTCCTCGAAAAATCGTGTGATCTGTTGCCAAGTGTGCCGAGCAAAGACATAAGTACAGGGATGTGTCTATGTCTATCATTATGCACATGTACGAAATAGCGAATGGTAGACAGGAAGTGTGAACACTTATTTGTCTCTCATTTTTGCTTGAGTGCAAGTAAATAAGTAACAAGGAATAATTAGTAGCATGTGGTGAATAAGGGGTCAAATTTCCATGGATCACCAGCCCATGCTTTTTCTAATCTATTCTTGAATGAATTTATTGACTCGGCATCAATAACATTTTGTGGGAGACTGTTCCATATATTTATGTTCCTGTTTGAGAAACTGTGTTGCCTTAACTTTGAAATGGCTTTGGGTTTTACTAGTTTGAGAGTATGACCCCCAACTGCCTTCTCTTTTATTCAAGGTGAAAAATTGGTTCATATCTATTTTATCAAAACCTTTCATAATTTTCTGTGGGCAGTAAAATTCGCCAACTATCCACAACATATTAAGTTAAAGTAAGATAACAATGAACATACGTAAATACATAAAGTGGTATAAAAGAATGTAATTGCATTAATTTAACATTATGTAGAACTAGAGCAGTATTGCTGTCCCTAGCCAATGATTTTCAGCTATAATAAAACAACCACAGGGCATCTGGTGCTACTATGCTATTTATAATTTTATATGCAAGATGATTGAAGATCACGGATTTATCTGACTGGCTGTTTCCTGAATTTTGTCCAGTCCATGCTCAGCCCTATTAATGCCGAGCGCCAGGCTAGGAAGCGACAAGTATCAATTTTAAAGTAATTGCCATTGCTTTGAGTTTGACCGGGAACTGAACTACCGACCTTCCACACGTGAGTCCCGCGCCCTACCGATTAGGCCGCCACGCCCGGTGATGATTTTGGGAAATGGATTATGGATTATCGAGAAAATAAGGCTCGCGCATGTGGGTCCCGATATTAAAATATTGTACATCATAACAGAATTCGTGTTCACAGCAGAGCAGTGATTATTGTAGGTATGTGACAAAAAACTAAAATTTACTGTATAGAAATGAAACTCATACCATTGTAAAGAGCCAAACATATGCTTTTAAATTACACCAAGATCATGCATATTGGTGTAGTATTAAGAAAGTTATGAATTTTTATTTATTTAAAATCGCTTTTTCCCCCCAAACAAAGGGAATGGGTGTGACCCTAAACAATGCAAACTGAATGAAAAAAGTCCATAACTTGAGTAGTTTTCATGATATTTACAATAGATTAAAGAGAGAAAAAAATTCCATATTAAGGCTGCATCAAAGCCTGAGTTTGTATTATTAATTATTTAATTCACTAATTAATTGATTGATTAATTAATCTCGACTAGCTCAACCACAAAATATGCCATAACTTCCTTAATTTTCATGATATTTACAAGATTTTGGTAATACATTATAGAGAAGAAAAGGTCCATTTTAAGGCTCCATCAAATCCCGATTATGTATTATTAATTAATTGCTTAATTAATCTCGAAGAGTAGCTCATACACAAAATATGCCAGAACTTACTTACTTTTCATGATATTTACTAGATTTTTGCATGGTTTCTCCCACAAAATAGAAATGCAGAACCGTAAATCTTCTAAACTTAATACAATCTGTTCGTTGAATATGTTTTCTATATATGTGCCAAGCGGTTTTCTTCTAACTTGTGTGGTTTTAGAGATATTACATTTTTTCTCTATGAAGATTACTCGCACCGAGTGACGGCCATTGACATATTTTCCGAGACGACCCAACACCCATTCCGAATCAAAATTAAAAACTTTCGACGTATCAGATTGTCATAATCTTTGGTAGAAAGTGAGAAAAGACATTGATAATTGCGTCTACATACTTTTTAGTTACATCCAAAGTGAATGTGAACTGCTTTGAACATCTGAAAAGCAGAGCAAATGTTTTAAATGCCCTCATGAATGAACGAAACAACAGAAATGAAAAATTTGAAAATGAGACCGTTCATAGAGGTTTCCCAATATGTGATGTCACCGGGATTCCATGCTTGTCCCATCCGCTAGCCAATGAGAGGCGATTTTGGCAGGCATGTCGACACATGTTCGCGCACTCTCGATCACAGCGATCGGGAACAAAATGGCAGCCACGTGGGGATTCCCACATACCTAGTCAATGGCACCTATATTATGTTGACTATTGCATAACCTGACAATATAATGGACCAAACAGTATATATGTATAATACAAGCACATAGTGATGACATACACTGACTGAGTTATGTGATAACTATTAGGCTTAAACTTTAATTTTAAAGCTGCATAGTTCGATGAAACTGAAAGCATAAACTTTTCTAAACCAAAACAATTACCTAGATATGATCATATTACTCAGTTTTAGTAGTCACAGTGCACTAGTTATTAACTTAAAATTAAGCATGTTGGCCTGCACATAAGTCTAAGATAAGGGGGATACTTATAATTATACTAGTATTTATACTAACTATAGCTGCGTTTACACGGGCGAGTTGAAACGTCCTAGGTAGAACCAGTTGCCTAGATCGTTTTAAATGTGTCCGTGTAAACGCGCCACTGCAGCGTTTTAGGGCTGAAACGTTCCGCGTATACCACCTCTGGAGGTGGTTTACAGGAAACGTTTCAGCTGGTTCCCGGGCGGTGATAGTGTACAATAGCAGTGCTCGCCGGATACAGGCTCAGGTGTAACTATTCACTGGTGACCAGCAGTGTTAGGGACCGATTAGGCCGAAATCTATTGAATGCGATCATATTTAACAGAATCACATACTCTAATAATGAAATTTAATTAAATTAACCCTAAATTCCAAGCGATATTAACTTAGCAGCTAGATCGGCGTCGAATCGCCGAGTGTAAACAAAACAAATAGCAGTGCTCGCCGCAACATACATAAATCCGCGCATACGCAGAAGCCACGGCAGGGCACTGAAACTGACCGGGCGCCACACCGTGTAAACGTGCCACTAAAACGCCTCAGGTAAAACGCTTTGCCTAGAATAGATCGTTTTACTTTTTGCCATTGTAAACGCAGCTTAAGTCAATTTAAATTTTAATAGAACCCATTACTGCTAAAAGTCTATCTATGAAGTATACTGTATGGTCACCGTTTAAATGATGATTATGGTGACAATCATGGTGTACCATTACCAACCAAGCTTTGACGTGCCTAAATTAATTTTATTCAAACTGAAGATGACCATATCATGCATATGACAGCACTGCCATATCATATGCCATATCATCAATCTAAAGTATTTATGATAAATTGCTGTCTAAAAAAATGACAGAAACTAAAAAATATCGGACTATGCAACTTTAATGCAAGCATATTTAGTAAAGGCACACACCTTCATAACATAAATGAAAACTCCACAGCAGGTAGAACCGACGGCACAGTGACTTTCACCCCGGTCTCCGGCGGCCTCGCGCCGTGACGCGGTCTCGGCAGAACACGGTACGGTGGCCGTGGCGGTTTGGACGGTTAGAGGCGGCAAGGCTCCCTCACCCGAAACGGCCACATTTCGGGTGTATGGATGTCACACAGTACGCCACCTCACATAGATGTTACTTACTCCGACAGTCCTAGTGGCAGTGGCGAACCCACGAATGATACAGCCAGGTAGTGATTGTATTCCAGTGCTCCCTATTAATGATTGCGGTGATGGTCGAAGAAAGGGAGGTCCATTACTATTCAATGTCAACACATGGAAGGGGGGGGGGGGGGTGCGAAGTAGTTGTGGTAGTGTTGTGGTCGGGTCTGTTGTGTAGACCTCTACTTGGAGGAGAGAGGTGGCTTCACAGTATGTGGGAGTGGGTTCTGTGATGGGGGTGAATGAGGATGCACGTTGCCTCTTGGTCTTGCGGCACTCACACGGACACTGACCGGGCCCAGCCTCTCCTACACCGGCCCCTCTGCTCGTCAACGTGCGCGGCCCGGTGAGCAGGGAGGGGGTTGTGGGGCAGGCCCAAAACTAGCAGTAGCAGGGAAGGAAAACAGCCACCACCAAAACACCTGTGGGGTGTAGATAACTCCTTATTTCAAAACTCAGCTTATGTGAATGTCCGCAGCGCCGCCTATGTGGACAGGGGTGTCCTAGAGGTGGAAGTTGGTACGGATGGTTTGTTCGTCCGTCAGACCAAGAGATGTGTGTGGAGTGCTCTACGGCCGACTGATTTGCGGGTGGCAGTGTGACCTTTGGGGGTATGGGGGTGGGAGAGAGGGGGCACGGCGCTGCGGTGTTGGGTGTGCCTGCACCGGCCTAGCGGGGGTGTGTGTGTGTGTGTGCGTGTGCGTGTGCGTGTGTGTGCGTGCGTGTGCGTGTGCGTGTGCGTGTGCGTGTGCGTGTGCGTGTGCGTGTGCGTGTGCAGTTAAAAGTACATTGTATACTTTAATATAAGTGGCTAACTTTGAAGATATTTGAAATTCTGACACCATAGTCTTCAGCAGTAACAGTAAAGCTGAAGCCCCAATCACACCTACCCGGATACGGGGCCGGATGAGCACCGGACCGTCATCCGGGGTGGTCCGTGGCAATCCGCGGTGATCTGTTGCTCGTCCGTGGCTCATCCAGCCTGATCCGTGGCTCGTCCGGCCTCGTCCGGGGTCCGCCCCGGATGTTTTTTAATGTTTAAAACAACCTGGGCGGTCAGAGGATTTTGCGATCTGGGGGTGGTCCGGGTTGTCTGGGGGTGGACTGTCGGTGGATGCACATCATGAGCTACATCAACGACAGAATGTTAACAACATGATTATGTTGCAAGTTCTGCTAATCCAGAGAAGACTTAAAAGAAAACAGAGAAGAAGTGTGTGTGTTCGACCATGGTTGGATAGGAGAATGCAGTTTGGGCAGTTTGCAAATCTTATGCAAGAGTTACGTATCAAAGATGTTCGGGCATCCATAAACTTTCTACGCATGGATCCGGATATGTTCGAGTAGGTTCTCCTTCGCATTGTTCCAAGAATCAAGAAAATGGACATGTTCTACAGAAAGGTGTTAACACCTGGATTGAAACTGTCATTCACTCTGCGATACCTAGCCTCTGGTAACAGCTATCATTCTCTTATGTATGGTTTCCGAGATTCGCATAACACCATCTCGCTTGCCATTCGTGAGGTGTGTGCAGCTATAATTGACGAGTATGCCGAGGAGGTGATCCAAGCTCCAACTACAGAACAGCAAGCAGAGGTATTGCTGAGCAGTTCTCCACAAGATGGCAGTTTCACCATTGCCTGGGAGCTCTTGATGGGAAGCCCATGGAGGGTCAGAGTACTACAAGGGATTCCACTCGGTCATATTGATGGCTCTAGTGGATGGTGACTACAAATTCTCCTGGGTTGATGTTGGGAGAAATGGCTCTGCAGGCGACGCTCAAGTCTTCAACCGTTCGGAACTGAAGAAGTACATAGAAGAGGGACGGCTTGGTATTCCAAGTGCCGAACCACTACCAGATGATGAGCGTGACATGCCTTTCTTCATAGTTGCTAATGATGCGTTCGCGCTGAGAAAGTGGTTGATGAAACCGTTCTCCAAACGTCACCTAACACTTCTGGAAAGAATCTTCAACTGCAAATATATGCGTAATAGACGTCGAGACGTCTAGACATGTCTGTAATATATGCAAATGAGATGACGTCATGGAAAAGTTTGGCCGGCTATGGTTTGAGCCCTGGAGGGGAATAAAGTCATTCAGTATCCAGAAGTCAAAGTGTTCAGACGTTGTACTTTCACATGGTGTCAGATAGGAAGAATGCCGCCCACGAATACACTGCCGGGTTTGCGGCCTCCTGGTCAGCTTGTTCTCAGCTACAACGCCAGGTCGAACCGGTAAACATGGAGCAGAGGATATGACATATACGCAACTGCTGCAGGTGTCATTTTGAAGGTAGAACAAGTGCAATGCTGTATTTTCCTTCATGTCGCTGGCGAAGAGGCGCAGAAAGTCTTCGCCAACATGTCTATCGCGCTCGAAGATTGAGACAAGATCGTCCCGCTCATGGAGGCGTTTCGGACATATTTAGTAGGTCAGGTAGACTGAATAGGTCGGTGAGTAGGTTAGACCTATTGACCAATTTCATATGACGTCAGTAGGTCAGTGCGCGCGCTGCTTGGCTGCAGGACAACATCCGGTCACTGCAAACTCAATGGCTATGAGCTCAGAATATCCCAACTTTCACTATTATCACTGTTTCTAATACTTTCAGAGAAAATTGCCCTTAAGTTAAATTAAATACTTCAAATCTTCCCCTTCAATCGCGCATTAATCTATTTTTAATCGACTCAGTGAAAGCTTTTACTAAAATAAATGCTCTGCATAGACATAGCATTGCTGCAGCACAAATCAATGCAGTGTTTACCCTTCGCTGGCTAGTGAGCAAACTCAGTGCATTGTCAATGGTCGTAAGCAATCTTCTTACAGAAAAAGTGAAATATCTCTAAAACCACACTACCTAGAAACAAACCGCTTCACACACAAACAGATAACATGCTTAACAAACAGATTATTAAATTTATAAGGTTAGGGTTCTGGATTTCTATTAATTTTGAATAAAATAAATGTTTTGTACTGCGCGTACTGGCAAACTCAGTGCATTGTCAATGGCCCTGAGCAATCTTCTTACAGAAAAAGCAAAATATCTCTAAAAAGACACCACCTAGAGACAAACCGCTTGGTACACATATAGAAAACATATTTAACAAATAGATTATATTAGATTTATATGGTTAGGCTTCTGCATTTCTATTAATTTTGAATAAAATAAACGTTTTACACTGCGCGTACGGGCAAACTCAGTGGCAGTGTGCCTTCGTTCTGCAGCCGAGCTGCGTGCGCATACCCGATGTTTACAAACATTGAAAGAGGTCTATAGTGAGGGATTGTGTGTGAATGTATACACACAAACACATGTGCATGTTAGAGTTAAGTTTCAGTTTCAGGCGCATTTACTGTGTGTTGGACTATAGTGCCAGTATGGCATGTGGAGGCGAAGCAGCCGGACAGTTCAAAGGACTTCAGTGCGATAGTGTGCTCGGACACTCGCTAAACCTGTGGTTTAAGTTAAGTGCTTGTATATTTTATTGTATTACTGTGTGATGAACAAGTAAACCTGGTATGTTTTATGGGGAATTTGAAACATTTCATGTCTCAGAAATACTTTGAGCAACATTTTGGATTCCTGCGAACTCATATCGTGCGGCAGCCATCGAGATCGGGGGTGACGTTGCAGTCCCGGTTGCAACCCGTCCATGCACCATCGTTCCTATTGTCCCCCCCCCCCCAATATGGGGGGGGGGGGACAATAGGAACACTAAAGGCAAGAGAATTGAGGACCTTGTGGCCGCTCATGCTCTGTGTGTATTGAACGATGGTTCATACACATATTTGCATCCCGGCTACGGAACATATTCCGCCATCGATCTCAGCATTGTAGAACCAGAACTGGCGCTGGACTTTTCGTGGAGGGTCTGGGATGACCTCTGCGGGAGCGACCACTTCCCAATTATTCTTAATTGCGGGGGGGCATCTCCCATAGAGCGAGAGAGGAGCTGGCGGCTTTGTAAAGCCGACTGGCCCACCTTCCAGACCCTATGTTGCGAGGAGTTCACTCCAGACATCAGTGACATCGATGCCTTCACTGAGATGCTGAGATGGATCGCGGAGAAAACTGTTCCGAAGACCTCGGCAACTCCCAAGCATTTGACGCCTCCATGGTTAGATGACGGCTGTAGGAGGGCTATTAAGGAACGAAAGAAAGCTCAGCGTAAATTCCACAGGAGACCGACTGCTGAAAATCTGGCGCTCTTTAAAATTCTGCGCGCTCGCACTCGCAGAACAATCAAAGAAGCGCGGAGGCAGTGTTGGAGACAATTTGTTTCTAGCATCACCATGCACACGCCATTGGGCAAAGTATGGACAATGATCAGAAGAATCAAACGAAGGGGAGGTGATTCTTCTGTAGTCCAGCACTTGAAACACAATGGCACCATTCTCAGATCACTCGACGAAATAAGTGAAGAATTGGCTCGCACCTTTGCTGGAAACTCATCTTTGGCAAACTGCCTCCCGGGCTTTCGGGTGGTCAAGGAACGCCATGAGCAAAAGCTCTTGGACTTTTCTTCCGATGGCGAGGAGCACTACAACTCCCCATTCAGTATGGGTGAGTTGAGGTGTTCTTTGGAAAGCTCTCATGACACAGCAGTTGGACCTGATGGAATTCATTATCAATTTTTGAAACATCTCCCTGAACATGCACTGAGACTGTTGCTTCAACTCTTCAACAACATCTGGGAGTCGGGTGTCGTCCCCGCCTCTTGGCGGGAGGCGACAGTAATACCGATTCCCAAACCTGGTAAAGACCAGAGTGAAGCCCACAACTATCGTCCCATAGCCCTTACAAGCTGATCTGTAACCATGGAGGCATGTAACAACGCTGTCTGTCTGGCGACACCTGTCCAACCTTCAATGTGGCTTCAGACGGGGCCGCAGCACCCTCGACCATTTGGTGCGCATGGAGACCTTCATAAGAGATGCTTTCCTTAAGAAGGAGCACGTTGTGGCTGTCTTTTTCGACCTCGAAAAAGCCTATGACACAACGTGGCAGCATGGCATCATGGAGGATCTTCATGCGATTGGCCTTCGTGGCCACTTGCCAATTTTCATCAGGAACTTTCTAGCCTTCAGGCATTTCTGCGTCCGTGTCAAGACTACCTATTCCCGCCTACACTCACAGGAACTAGGAGTACCTCAAGGCAGCATACTGGTCGTGACCCTTTTCGGGGTCAAGGTCAATGGTATTGCTGCTGCTGTAAAGCAGGGGGTCTCCTGTAGTCTTTTCGTGGACGACTTTGTTTTATATTACAGCGGTGCTAACATGAATGTCATAGAGAGACAGCTACAACCAAGCATAAATGGGATCCATCGATGGTCAGTTCTGAACGGATTCAAATTTTCCAAGACCAAAACAGTCTGCATGCACTTCTGCCTGCTGCGTAGAATACATGCGGAACCGGAGCTGACCCTGGATGGGGATCCCATTAAAGTCGTTGAGAAAACCAAATTTCTGGGCCTCATTCTCGACGCAAAACTGTCTTCTGTGCCACATATAAAGTACCTGAAAACAAGATGCCTGAAAGCGCTGGATAATCTGAGGGTGCTGTCCAGCTCAGAGTGGGGAGCAGACAGAGATGTTCTGCTCTCCGTGTACAGAACCTTGGTTCGTTCACGAGTGGATTACGGCAGCATAGTATACGGTGCCCAATATATTGGGCTGCTAGACACGATCCACCACCAGGGACTGCGCCTGGCCCTTGGGGCCTTCCGCACCTCACCAGTTCAGAGCCTTTATGTCGAAGCCAATGAACCATCACTTAACAACAGGAGAATCAAACTGGCCATGCAATATGTAGTCAAGATCAAAACTAATGCATTGAATCCTGCACACAATTGTCTATTCGAGCAACATGACGAATCCAGGTATGAAGCCAGGCCAAATTACATCCGGCCACTGAGGCTCCGAATGAAACCTCATTTGGAGGCCTTGGGCGTGGATTTGGACGTGTTGGAGGATGCCAAAGTCCCAGAACATCCCCCGTGGTCGTTGAGAAAGCCATCGGTTATCCTCCGACTCACGGAACTGAGGAAATCTGGGACACATCCACTCGAGTACCAAGGACTGCAGCGAATAAGGCCAGTTTGCAGACCACCTCTCATATACACTGATGGTTCGAAAGACCAAAGCCGGTAGCTGCTGCGGCAGTCTGCCGACGGAAAAATTTGGTGTACGTTTGCCCGATCAGAGCTCGATTTTCACTGCAGAGGCCCGAGCACTCCTTCTCGCTTTGGAGTGTATCGAGGTATCCAACCACACTAACTATGTTATATACAGTGATTCGTTCTCTTGCCTCCTGGCTGTTGCTGGACTGAAAACGAATCACCCTATTCTAGCAACGGTCATTTATAAAATGAACCAACTGACAACGGATGGGTATGATATCCACCTGTGCTGGGTGCCTGGCCATGCCGGCATACAAGGAAACGAACGAGCTGATCGGGCTGCGAAGAAGGCCCTGAACTGTGATCTTGAACCGTGTCTGATCCCTCACTCTGATCTGAAACCACTAATAGCCACCCACATAAAATCCAAATGGCAACATGAGTGGGATGAAAACATTAATAAACTTAAAGAAATTGAACCATCTGTGGGAAAGCCACCACAGACTCATGTGGGAGGTCGGCGGGACCAAGTGGTCCGTAGCCGCTGCCGTGTTGGCCACTCGTGGCTTACACATGCTTTTCTGCTCAAGGGGGAACCTCCCCCTGAATGTATTGGGTTTCAGTCCCCACTGACACTCAAACACATTTTACTAAGTTCCGTTGATTTTTTGGCCCCGCGCCAACGGTTCTACACTGCAGACAGTATGCATGACCTTTTTACTAAGGTAAAACAGGAAAACATTTTAGCCTTTTTGAGGGCAGCTGGACTGTACCACCTTATATAGTTTACTAAATGGATTCTATTAATTATTAATTAAACTTTTCTTTTTCTATGGGAATTTGTTTCCCTTGACCACAAATATATGATTGTGAGCTTTCTAATTTAATGAGTGTCTTTTGGCACATAATTGATTGTCTGCTTTTACATGTAAAAGCGATGGTTTGAACAAAAAACAAACATCTCTCACCGTGAATATGGCCTATGCTGCCGACACGGCGTAAAGCAACCACCAATCAATCAATCAATCAATCAACCTTATACTGATGTACTTATTTAGCATTTGTTGCCACATAGAACTTAAACAGGACCACAATTCAATTGAATAGAACCCGCAAAAAGCATGCTTGCCAAAATTAATTTGACATGCTTGCACTTAAAATATCTCAAAAGTTAGCCCTTTAAAATCAAAGTTATTTCAAGGTAGTTAGACATATTGCCGGTAACATGCGTAATTCAAAATCCTGACAACGGGCTTGATATTATGAACACCATAGATACCGTTCGTAGCATGAGTTGCTAGGATCGAAGCTACCCTCCGGTAGTAGATTCAAAGGCTAGATTCATTGACTACCTGGCCATAGCCGAAGACGGATAATTGTCTTCAAGTAATATCCTGAGAATTTTGTTGAGTAGTGCAATTACGTGCCGCTATGCCCAAGGCTGCCAGGATCCGCGGCGATGTGGGCCGTTATTCCAGAGCGCTGTTGGAGATGATGGATGAGCCATTTCCGTCCACGTTGTCGGGTGGACGAAGACGGGCTGGTTGTCCATCTTCGTCAGGAAAGATTCGGCTGGGTGATCTGCAATAATCGGTCAGCGATGCTGGAGGAGTTTTCCCGTTTGCTCGATCGGAAGCTTTTGGTGTCGCAGGAGCCCCTAATAAAGCGGATTAATATGTTGGAATCTAATATTAATTTATTTACGCCATTGGGCCCAGTCCTGCCGAGCGGGCCGATTTGCAATCTGATGACGTCACAGAGTATGATGGCGTAACGGCTATACACACGCCCCCAAAGCGGACGGTTCGCCCGACCCGCTTGTGCGTTGGATGTGGGGTAGCCACTGGCACATCCATACTGATTCCATCAACTCTACTACGCTGCCATGCATTGTCGCCGCTGCCAAACCGAGTGCAGGCTGTAAGTGGGGTGATGGTGAAGCTGTTCCTACAGTGCATATAGAGTTTGGAGACGATTCAGACTCTGATGACGGTATGGTGAGAGATTTAATAAGAATAGCTGGTAAAAAGGCACGATTATCCTCAAAATTTAAACTGTTGCCCCATAAATATATTATTCCTAATGAAAAAAAGGGGAAGGTGGGTTTGGGGGAAGCCACCTGGTTTGAATATTTAACTGCCATTAGAAGGATGATAAAGCATGGAGATGTGCCAAAGGACTGGATCCCTAAACTAGATAATCACATTGACACTTTGTTAGAAATGGCCCATAGCTATACATGGCAGACTTGTCTAGAGTACTCTGAGAAAATATTTAACATGATTAGTGATAAACGGTTACCACAGGCTTGGGATGATGAGGCTTGCATCATTAAGGTCAGACGAGACATTTGTGGGTTGGGACAACGTATGCCAAAAATTCCCATGAAAGCAATCCAGTTTAGTGGTTATAATAATAATATTGACTATAATAAGGAGACTGATGGCAGGCCTTGTGTGATCTGGAACAAGGGAAGGTCATGCGGGTTCGCTGTTGATCATGGAGATGGGAATTTTTAATATCTACACATTTGTGCCTATTGCGCGTACAAGCTGAGAAAGAAACATCTCCATAGGGAGAGTGAGTGCAAGTCTAAACAATGTGCTAAAGACCTTTTAAACGACCATGATACTCATATGAAAACTTTTAAAATTGCAGTCGCCACGAGGCTGCTTGCCATGTCAACGATGTTTCCATGCCAGTTTTCAGCATTCGGGCCTATGGCGATAACCCGCAAGTTGATGCCATAGTCACTCCTTCCAGTGTTGTCCCAGTCAGCCAGTGTTATACCAAGGTCTGTGGAGGTGTTAATGCCGTTGCTTGTGCCAACCTGAATAAATTGCTGCATGTTCCTCTTCCTGTTTCGCCAGATATTATGTATAGTCATCATGTTGCTGATAGTGTGTATGAATTGGTCCAGCACCCCCTTCATTACCCTCAAACAGCAGTAGTTAATACGAAGTTGGGACATTCAGAAAAATGCCCACACACTACACCTACCAGTTTACATAGGAAGTGGGGTTTACCGTTTGACATGTTGAGTGGGACCACCGGTCAGAAATTAAGAATTACTGATTCGTATGTACAGAAATTCATAGATTCGGGGTCAATTCCTAAAAATAATAAATTTAAATGGTTTAATAGAGATATTAGAACTATTAATAATGAGTATGATGTAAACAGGAAGGGATTACTAGGAATAGATTTGAATGGTTGTGGTATACAGACACCAATGCATTTCGATCATCAACATTGCTGCTGGGCTGTGATCCTAACACTAACTTGGCATCTCTGCACTGTGGTTACACAATCACTGGTGGGGGCTGTTGTTTTCCCACCTTGGTTGGCCCTGTGCCTCCAAAATCTTTGCATTCTGCTCGTGCAGCTGGTCATGACACTAGTCTGCTAGATAATCACTCTCCTACATCAACTCCGTTCCAGCTATCTAAGTTACAGTTACAACCTATCACAAGCAGAGTTATTCACATTAGTGATGTTGCTAAATTGAACGGAGCTGATTCTATCCCTATTAGTCAGGTTTCGGGCACCTATTGTCCTCACATGGGTAACAATACCACAGGTGGAGGCTGTTGTTCCACCGTCAGGGATGGCTGTCCGCCTCCAAAATCTATAACTAACAGTCAGTTGGGTGATCCAAGTGGTAGGATGAAACCCTGTCAGCATGTTACTAATGAGAACGTTAACGTTAATAATTTGAGTTTAACCGTTAAGCCCTTGGGCGTTACCAAACGTCGTTCTAATAACAGCATTACAAATGACATTGTTGATAGGGACGTGTTTATTATGGACATAGACACCGATACTTGTGATGCTCTACCGTTATGTGAAAAATCACCAGTAGAATACAAGAGTCATATTCTGACCTTTTGGCCTACTTTAAATGTTAACTGTAACTTTATTCTGAATTATGCCGACATTTACACTAAAGTCAGAGAGACTGGAGTTCCAAACTATTTGCAAGCAATAATCCCAGTTCCGTCTGGCCTTATTATACAAAAATTGAAAGATTATCTATTAGACTACGAAGATGTCGATCTCATAAATTATTTGGAATATGGCTGGCCCTCTAATTATACCGGTGATTTTATCCCAACCCCAACATATAATAATCATACATGCGATGAGAACGATTTATTTTGGATTAATAAGTATGTAATTACTGAATTATCCCACAAGGCTATGTTGGGTCCATTCAATGAGCTACTTTTTTCTCCATGGGCTCAAATTAGTTCTATTATGACCCGTCCCAAAAAGAACACTGATGAATGTAGAATTATTGTAGAATTATTGTAGATCTTAGTTTTCCAAAGGGCCGTAGTGTTAATGCTGGCATAGTTAAAGGTTTCTATCAAGGGAAAAGGTACACTTATAATTTGGCTACAATAATAACTTTGGCCAAGGAGGTTACAAAATTGGGTTATAAATGCTATATGGGGTCCATGGACCTTGCAAAGGCGTACAGACAATTAAGAACCTGCCCCTTGAGCATACCTTTATTCGGGATCAAAGTTGATGGGTTATACTATTTCGATACAGCACCGCCATTCGGATGCAGATCCTCTAGCATGGCGTGTGCAAGGACAACTTCAGCTGTAGTTTATCTAATAAGAAAAAAAGTTTTTTTTGCATTATACTATTTAGACGATTTTGTAGGCGTAAAAGACAACTTGGAGCAGGCGCAGCTAGCATATAATTATATTTTGCAACTAACTCAAACTTTAGGCCTACAACTTTCTATTCAAAAATGTATTCCTCCAATACAAAATTTAATCTGTTTAGGTTATGAGATAAATGCAAGGAATATGATAGTGAAAATTCCTTAAATTTTTTTTTTAGATATCCTATTAGAGTGTCTGGTTTTGAATTATACATGTTGCCATTAACATGCGTAATTCAAAATCCTGACAATCGGCTTGATATTATGAACACCATAGATACCGTTCGTAGCATGCATAGCTAGGATCGAAGCTAACTTCCGGTAGTAGATTCAAAGGCTAGATTCATTCACTACCTGGCCATCGGCAAAGACGGATCATTGTCTTCAAGTAATATCCTGAGAATTTTGTCCATCCCACCCTCCCATACTTTATTGTAGCCTCTAATAGGGCTGAGATCTAATGGTCCCCCTTTTTATTTCCCTATGCCTAATTGATGATGTGTGTATTGAAAGTGTGGATGTGTATGTGTGCCGGATGTGAGTTGCCTGTTTGACCGTGATCCACCCTTAGCTGCTGTCTCATGTCTTCAATTTCAAGTACCATCAAATAACTCAGCATTCAAGACTACATATCATATGAATATTATGATAGAACTAATAACTATTGACCTGCACATACGTAATGACTATTAGTAATAATATTGTTGTACCAGGTTGTACTGACTGAGTTTGCTAGAGTAGTTAAAAGCTAATACTCTCAATTGTACTATTGTGAGGAGCTTCAATAAAATTGTCTTATAAGTGATAGGATTATAAAGGCTGTATGAATTGATTATGGCTGATTAATAAATATATTAATCCAAAAAGTAATTACCTGTGTCTGGTTTTGAATTATAAAGATCAACCGAATATATTTATCTCAGAAAAGTCACAGAAACTCAAAATCATCCGACTATGCAACTTTAATGACTGCGCTAGTCTCGGTTCAATATCTAGGATCAAATATATGTGTGCATTTTTAATTTCGAAAATTTGATACCTTCATCAGATTATACAAATTAAGGATGCTTAAAAATGTACAGAATTACGACTTTAACATCGGATTTGACAAGGTGGCAAAATGAAATAAATACTGTTATTGTAGATCTACCTCGAAATGATGTAGTGACGCCACCTATTGAAGAATATGTTGGAAGGATTGTAATCTAGTTTTAAGACTCCGCCAAAGATGGCGCCACCATAGCAATCAAGTTGTACTCAGGCTTTTGGATTCAGCTTGCGAGAACCTTTCAGTTTGCATTACTCTCTCGTCAGATGGCGCGCCATGCCGGTGTCATGGTATAAAACCCCGGCCCGATCGCAGCCCCTGCCGTGAAGACAGTTGACTAAGCATTTATTTTTGTAAAATAAATTTAAAAGCTTTCATTGGATCGATTAAAAATATCTTGATGCGCGATTGAAGAGGAAGATCTGAAGTATTTAATGTAACCTAAGAGCAATTTATGCTGAAAGTATTAAAAACAGAGATAATAGTGAAAGTTGGGATATTCTGAGTGTCAGTGCAATCTTCATACAGAAAAAGTGAAATATCTCTAAAGCTACACCACTTAGAAACAAGCTGCTTGGTACACATATAGAAAACATATTCGACGGATAGATTATATTAAATTTATATGGTTAGGGTTGTGCATTTCTATTAATCTTTAATAGACACTGGCAGTGTGTATTCGTTCTGCAGCCAAGCTGCACCTGTTTACAAACTCTGCGCATGCGCAGAAGCCACGGCAGGGGCTGCGATCGGGCCGGGGTTTTATACCATGACACCGGTGTGGCGTTTCCAGCCATGTGCCGTGTTCAGCCGTGTGATTAGACTCAAACTCAAGGCATTGTCAATGGTCGTGAGCAATCTTCATACAGCAAATACAGAACAAGTGAAATATCTCTAAAACCACACCACCTATTAATAAATCGCTTGGTACACATATAGAAAACGTCTTCAGCAAAAAGATTATATTAAATTCATAAGGTTAGGGTTCTTGATTTCTATTAATTTTGATTAAAACTAATGTTTTGCACTGCACATACCGTCAAACTCAAGGCATTGTCAATGGTGGTGAGCAATCTTCATACAGAAAATCCAGGAAAAGTGAAATATCTCTAAAACCACACCACCTAGAAAAAAATCGCTTGTTACACATATAGAAAACATCTTTACCAAAAACATTATATTAAATTTATAAGGTTAGTGACTCACGACCATTGACAATGCCTTGAGTTTGAGTCTATGCACACGGCTGAACACGGTACACGGCTGAAAACGCCACACCGGTCTCGTGTGTTGTGGAGGTGTAGGGGTGTGGTGAGGATTTTGGTGTGTGTGGTGGGGGGGGGGTGAGTGTTTACGGTGTGGTGGGTGTGGTTGGGGTGTAGGTGCGTATGATGGGTGTGAGGTGGAGGCATATGTTTGCGTGGTGGGTGTGGTGTGGAGGGGTAGGGGTGTGGTGAGGGTTTTGGTGTGTCTGGTGGGGGTGAATGGTGATTTAGGAGTGTGTGGCGGGGTGTAGGGGTGTGTGGTGAGTGGATGTGGTGGGGTGTAGGAGTGTGGCGCGAGCTTAGGGATGTGGTGGGGGTGTAGGTGTGTGTGGTGGGGGTTGACGGTGTGTGTGGTGGGGGTGTAGGTGGTTTGTGGTGGAGGTGTAGGGGGTGTCTTGCAGAGCAGCACCTCACAATCTTTAGCATCCCTAAACCCCCACCACACACCTACAGCCCCACCACAGCCCTAAACTCCCACCACACACTCCACCACACACTCCACCACACAACTATACCCCCTACACCCCACCACACACACCTATACCTCCAGTACCTCTTACACCCCCACCACACACCTAAACCCCCACCACACACCTACACCCCACCACACACCTACACCCCCACCACACACACCACACATACACCACCACACACACATCTACACCCTCACCACACACACCTACACCCTCACCACACACACCTACACCTCAACCACATACATGGCGGCGAGAGGGCCAACTGCAATGTTGCTCGCCGACCTGGCGCCGCTTTGGCTGCCAGGCGTTGACCTGGCGCTGCCAGGGTGGCGACCACTTTGTCAGCGTATAAATGCCAGGTGTCAGGATGCATGTTTTCACTTGCATCTAGTTGTCCGGGGTTAGACTCGGCATCCACGCTGAAGGAAAAGGCTCCCTGCTATTGTAGGAATACATTGTGGCTCTTCGTCATCGTCGACTGCCTCGTTGAGAGTATATCCTTCGTCTTCTTCTTCATCGAGTGTGATTGACAGTACATCCTTTGTCTTCTTCATCAACCGTGGTTAAGACTACAATCTTCGTCTTCTTCATCGATCGTGGTTGAGAGTACATCCTTCGTCTTCTTCATCAACATTCTCCAGAAGGAGCTGGAGCAGAAGGAGCTGGAGCAAAAAAAAAGCAGGAGCTGTAGCTGCAGCAGTAGGAGATGGTCTGCTCTTCTTAGGAGGCATTATCCTGAAGTAGTGGCTGTGAAACTGGAGTAGAATGAAGAAGTAGCAGAAGCAGCAGCAGGTCAGACAGTCCAGGAGCAAGCGACATCACCTCACGTCAGGTTGGTGACCTGACGATGACAACTCACCGCCAGGGTGCCGCCTGGTCGCCAACCATTCAAAAAGGTCGGCGCTGAGGTGTTGGCAGCGAGCTGGTGGTGCCAGGGCGGGGCGAGGACACAAGTGGTAGGTGCCAACTCACCAACCTTGCGCCGCAATCGTTCCCACGCTTCCAAAAATGGGTGTAGAAACTGATATGGTGCTACGACCCCAGGTCGTCCTCCGACTCATACGCTGTGGAATGGCGCAATTGCCATGGATCCTATTGAAACAATAACACATAGGTATGACCAGAACGGCTGCTGCCATCATAGCATTAAACCCAGAAACCTGTGGAATTGCAGCGGATCCCGTCAAACCATCAATGCTCAGGCCCAGCTGAATCATAGAATGTGCAGTTCGTCATAGGTGAGTGTAGAAACTGATATGGTTCTACTACCCCGGACCTATATATATATATATATATATTTATATATATATATATATATATATATTAGTATTCGTAGATCAATATATATATATATTTTTTTGTCCATATATAGCAAAGCATATATACTAAGTATATGCCGATGTAAGAAACCGCATGGTGCTGCCCCCCGGGGCGAGTCTTGGAGCCGTGCGGGACTGCCGGGTATTTCCGCTAGTCGGCGCTGCTGAGCGACATATACACCAGTGAGCGCGCGCCCGCCACATCAATTCGCCTTTCTACACATTGCCATACGATTCGCTGTACTTTTATTTATTTATACTGTACACTTCAAACTTCACCCGTGTCACTTCATTTATTAGCGCCGGTGAATTGGGCGCCATATGCCGATTACTTATTGCGGGCCCTGCGGCTGTGAACACGCTGGCCCAGTGAACGACGCTTCAATGCAAACAAGGCAGGCTGTTCGTTCAGCCAGGAAACAAAGCAGTATGGCGAAAGAACTAAAATTGGCGAAAAAAGAAGACTTCATCGGACGAGCGGGAAGCGCCAGGGGATGACGACTTGGAGGAACTGGAGCGTGCAGTGACAGGACGTATCCGTCCGCTGGAACGCAGGAAGTGGCTGGCAGAGCTGGAGAGGCAGGAGAGGGAGCTGGAGGGCGACGTGAAACATCTGGCGATGAAGCGGAAGAGGGGGCGTAGTAGGAGCCGAAAGCGCAGCTCCTCAGGCGACCACCGACACCACCGGCACCATAGGCGCCATAGACATTCTCCACCTTCAAGCTCTTCAACCGGAAGGTCGGCAAGGCGCAAGAGAAAGCTAAGAAGTAAGTGGTCTATCCGTCGATATTTGGAAGACCGTAAGGACTTGAAAAAACTCTCCCCCTTTGAATTAATTGAGTCATCGTGCGGGTGGGTTCTAGATAAAAAAGCCCTTGACCTGCAAGACTTGAGACGCTTTGTTAAACACATTAAATATATTGCGGGTAGAGCTAAGTCGGGTCAGTTCCAGGACCAGGCACACGCAAGCTATGACCTGGCAATCAGAAAGTTAGCGACAAACAACGGTTACGAGGCCTTTGGCGCGGGGAACGCTGAAGTGGCACTTCAGTGTTACGCATTCGAATATATGCGGGGGCACTCATTCAAGGGGGGCTCTGGCGGGGGCAAGAATTCACAGGGGAACACTAAGCAATTGTTTTCTAAAGATGGGAAAAAAAACGTGTTTTGCATATGATAAGGAAGAGGGTTGCCACAGAGATGACAAAACGTGTAATTTCGGCCACTGGTGCTCTCGGTGTGGAAGTAGGTCCCACATTAGGGCCAAGTGTCGCAAGGAGTGAATTACCAGGGGCCGGGGCAGGGCTGGGGGGGGCTGTCGCTTAAATTGTGTTGCGAATTCTGTGGAACCCCCCCTGGATTGTGTGACTCCTGTCGAGATAACGGCTAAACTGCCAGCAAAGGCTGGCTGTAGTTCGGTTATGCCCCTGTCACACTACGACGCTTCTCGCCGGCGACCGGTCAACGTGTGGTGTTTTTGGGGGATAATTAGTGAAATATCGAGACGTGCTGGGGGCGCGTTATGCGCGCGTCGGTATACGTCGGTACACGTCTTTGTCGCCGGCGAGTCGCCGACGAAAGTCGGCGCGCGTTATTGGTCGCTGAGTGTTTTGAACCTGTCCAAAACTTCCAACGCGCGGCAACGCGCGGGACGAAATGGGTAAGAACGCTAAGAGGACGTTAGGCGCGCGTCGCGCTGCGTTGGACGCGCCGGCATAACGTTATGGGAATGCTAGAAAGACGGCGCGCGCGCGGGAGGGTCGTTGCTCACGCGTCGCGCAAACTGGGCCATTTTTGTTTTACGCCCTACCAACATTTAAGGTTAAATGAAGACGTCGCGCCAAACTTTTTTTTTTTTTTCCCCAGCGCGTATACACACGTTGGCGGCGCGCGCATAACGCGCCGCGCTGACGCCGATCTTTTCTCCCAAACCGCCGAAAAGTTTGACGTTTCTCGACGCGCAAGATTTTATTTCCAACGCTGACGGATCGCCGGGAGAAGCGTCGTAGTGTGACAGGGGCATTAGCATTAACAATGTTGTTTCAGATTGCAATGATCCCGGAGTGGGTATGTGTCCAAGCGCGCTAATTGCGCGTCGCCATGAAGGCGCCCTTGACTTGGAGTGTTCTGACACCCTTAAAACTGTTTGTACTAATCGGCTTAACTGCCACCCGAACGGGGACCCATTTACTGCGCACCTACAAGGCATTCCGGTGCAGAGGCTTATGTGGCCGGTGAGGCCCAAGGGGCGGTGGGGAACGACGTCACAAGTTCCTTGGGGCATGACATAGCCTCCGACATATGTCCTGGCTGGAATGTCATTGATCATGATTGGTTAACTATTACCAGCTGCGAGAGAGGCCTAATTGTTAGTGCCACTGATAAACTAGTTGACTGTCGATGTGTTTTTCCCGTCACTACTGCGTGTTTGGGCGCTACTGCATGTTTTGTACCTGCACCCACCTGATTAGAGGGCATGCTGCCCAATTTAAACCCTGCCGCGTCTTTTGTGATTGCTTTGCCAAGGGCCAAATGGACCCAGACGCCGAATATATTTTGTACGGGGCTATTTTCGGGTTTAAGATAATTAACCCATCGTGCACTACAACTTACGCCAGTCTTGATAATTATATTATGAATCCTGTACATGAACGCTTTATCAGTAGCAAGCTCAGGAACGAGTTAAGTTGTGGCTATATTGCTATGGCGGATGGCCCCGCCCTCTGTGTACATAATGTTTTTGCGATTCCTAAATCGATGGGAGAGGGCTACCATACCATCATAGACTGCAGTAAGCCGCTAGGCCTCTCAGTCAATAATTTTGTCTCTGAAGTGTCGGAGAGGTTTTCTTACCAGGGAGTCGATGACTTAGTAAAAATTATGATCCAAGGGGAGCTTATCGCTACAATAGATATTAAAGATATAGAGCCATTTGCATTCATCCGAGTGATTCCCCACGCCAAGCAGTACGCTGGGACTTAAGGCCCTGTCACACTACGACGTTTCCCCCGGCGCGCCGGCAACGCGCAACATATTTGCAACCCGTCGAGAAACGTCAAACTTTACGGCGTGTTGGGGGGTGGTTGGACGGGCAGCAGCGTGTTGGTAGCGTGATCATAGCGTGTTATTAGCGCGCCGTCAACGGGTATCGACTTTGCAGGCGGAAAAAGCCTCCCTCCCTCCGTCCCTGTGTCTGTGTTTGTGTGTCTCTGTGTCTGTGTGTGTGTCTCTGTGTCTTTTATGTATGTCTCTGTATCTGTGTGTGTGTCTCTGTGTGTGTGTGTATCTGTGTATGTCTGTCTGTGTGTGTGTATGTGTGTCTGTGTGTATATGTGTGTGTGTCTCTGTGTATGTGTATGTGTGTGTGTCTCTGTGTCTCTGTGTGTGTCTCTGTGTCTGTGTGTGTCTGTGTGTGTCTGTGTGTGTCGTTGTGTGTATGTGTGTGTGTCTCTGTGTCGATGTGTGTCTCTGTGTCTGTGTGTGTGTCTGTGTGTGTGGCTCTGTGTGTGTCTCTGTGTATGTCCCTGTGTCCCTGTGTGTGTCTATGTGTCTTTGGGTGTGTCTCTCTGTGACTGCGTGTGTCTGTGTGTCTGTGTATGTGTTTCTGTGTATGTATGTGTGTCTCTGTGTCTATGTGTATGTCTCTGTGTGTGTCTGTGTGTGTGTCTCTGTGTCTCTGTGTGTGTTTCTATGTCTCTATGTGTGGGTATCTGTGTGTGTCTCTGTATATGTGCGTGTGTCTCTGTGTCTATGTGTGTGTCTCTGTGTGTGTCTCTGTGTCTTTGTGTCTGTGTCTCTGTGTGTGTGTCTCTGTGTCTGTTGCTCTGTGTGTGCGTATATGTGTCTGTGTGTGTGGCTCTGTGTCTCTGTGTGTGTTTCTTTGCCTCTGTGTGTGTATGTGTGTATGTGTGTGTCTCTGTATGTGTCTCTGTATCTGTGTCTCTGTGTCTCTGTGTGTGTCTCTGTGTGTGTCTCTGTGTATGTGTGTGTGTCTCTGTGTGTGTCTATGTGTGTGTATCTGTGTATGTCTGTCTCTGTGTGTGTCTCTGTGTCTGTGTGTCTCTGTGTGTGTATATGTGTATATGTGTGTGTCTCTTTGTCTCTGTGTGTGTTTGTGTGTGTATGTGTGTGTGTCTCTGTACGTGTCTCTGTGTCTGTGTCTCTGTGTATGTGTGTGTATCTATGTGGGTGTATATGTGTGTGTCTCTGTGTCTCTGTGTGTGTATATGGGTGTGTCTATGTGTATGTGTGTGTGTCTCTGTGTATGTGTTTATGTGTGTGTATCTATGTGTGTATCTATGCGTGTGTATATGTGTGTGTCTCTGTGTCTCTGTGTGAGTCTGTGGGTGTATCTCTGTGTATGTGTGTGTCTCTGTGTATGTGTGTGTATGTGTGTGTCTCTGTGTCTATGTGTGTCTCTGTGTCTTTGTGTGTGTCTCTGGGTGTGTCTCTGTGTGTATCTCTGTGTATGTGTGTCTGTGTATGTGTCTCTGTGTCTTTATGTGTGTCTCTCTGTGACTGTGTGTGTGTCTCTGTGTATGTGTGTCTGTGTATGTGTGTCTCTGTGTCTTTATGTGTGTCTCTGTGTCTATGTGTGTGTCTCCATGTGTGTTTGTGTGTGTCTCTGTGTCTCTGTGTTTATATGTGTCTGTGTGTGTATGTGTGTGTCTCTGTGTGTGACTATGTGTTTCTGTGTGGGAGGGAGGGGGGGGGGGGAGAGGGAGAGAGAGAGAGAGGGAGGGAGAGAGGGAGGGAGGGAGGGAGAGTGTATGTGTGTCTCTCTCTCAGAGACACACACTCAGACACATACACACACATAGAGACACACACAGAGACACAGAGTCACACAGAGACACACACAGACACAGAGACACACACAGACACAGACACAGAGACACACATACACATAGACACACACAGAGACACAGAGACACACACATACACAGAGACACACACTGAGACACAGTGACAGAAACACAGATACACAGAGACACACACACATACACAGAGACACAAAGATACACACACAGAAACACAGAGACACAGATACATAGACACAGAGACACAGACACACACATAAACACAGAGACACAAAGATACACACACAGAAACACAGAGACACAGATACATAGACACAGAGACACAGACACACACATAAACACAGAGACACACACACAGACACAGAGACACACCCAGAGACACAGTGACAGAAACACAGAGACACAGAGGCACACACAGAGACACAGATACACAGCGATACACACACAGAAACCCAGAGACACAGACACAGAGACACACACAGAGACACAGACACACACACATATACACAGAGACACACACATAGACACAGAGACACAGACACAGACAGAGACACAGGGGAGGAGAGAGGGAGAGAGAGAGAGGGAGGGAGAGAGGGAGGGAGGGAGAGTGTATGTGTGTCTCTCTCTCAGAGACACACACACACATACGCATACACACATCGAGACACACCGAGACACAGAGTCACACAGAGACACACACAGACACAGACACAGACACACAGACACACATACACAGAGACACACACAGAGACACAGAGACACACACATACACAGAGACACACACACTGAGACACAGTGACAGAAACACAGATACACAGAGAAACACTCACAGACACAGAGACACAGAGATACACACAAAGAAGCACATATACACAGACACAGAGACACAGACACAGAGACACACACAGATACACAGACACACACATAGACACAGAGACACACACATAGACACAGAGACACATACATACACACAGACACACACGTACACAGAGACACACACACTGAGACACAGAGGCACACACAGATACCCACACACAATGACACACAGACACACACACAGACACACACACCTCCACATATACACACACACAAAAAGACACAGAGACACACACAGACACACACATACATAGAGACACAGACACAGAGACACACACACAAAGACACAGAGACACACACCCAGACACAGAGAGTCACACACAGAGACACAGAGACACACACACATAGACACACACAGACACACACATATACACACACAGAGACACAGAGCCACACACAGAGACACACACATAGACACAGAGACACACACACACAGACCCACACAGCAACGTGCGAGCAACATTCATCCAACGCGCTGGTAACGTGTGTCAACGTCCTGCAAACGCGCCCGTCGCGCTGATAACGCGTGTCTACTTCCTGCCAACGCGCCGGTAACGGACGATCCAACACGTTGGCGCGCGTCGCCGCGCGTCCAAAGTTTTGTGCATGCACAAAACCTCGACGCGCGCCGACGCGCGCCGACGCGCGCCGACGTGTCCATTCACGCGTTGCTATGTACCGACGCGCCGATAACGCGCCGGTAACGCGCCGGCAACGCGCCGGTAACGTACCGGACGTGTACCGACGTGTTGAACAAAAACCCAACCCGTCGGCACGCGTCGAAGCGCGTTGGGGAGAAACGTCGTAGTGTGACATAGGTCGCGGCCCTGAGTTTTTTTTCGACAACCGGTTATGTATGGGGCTTGCTTCAAGCCCCTACATCTTTAATAGAATATCAGACTTTGTCGTCCGTTGTGCGAACAGGGAGGGTGTTGAGAGAGTAATAAACTACGTCAACGATTTTGCTGTCCTGTGGGAGGAACTTGCTGATTGCCTGGCTAATCAGCGCGTCGCTATGGCGATCCTTCGCCGCCTTGGCTTCTTCTTATGGAGCAGTCACACTACGACGTGTATTCCGGCGTGCCGCCAACGCGCTTAAATATATTCAACGCGTCGAGAAACGTCAAACTTGACCCAATTTCACCAGGTTCCCACGCTACGCAACACGTCGGCGCGCATCGCCCAGCGCCGAAAGTTTTGTGCTTGCACAAAACTTTCGGCGCTGGGCGACGCGCGCCGACGCGTTGTATCAAATCGACCTGTCAATCATAGTGTACCGACGTGTACCGACGCGCCGGCAACGCGTTGCTAACGCATTGCCGGCGCGTTCCGACGGGTTCCGACGTTTCGACCAAAAACACAACACGTTGGCACGCGTTGTCCAACGCCGGGCCAACACGTCGTAGTGTGACTGCTCCATCAAGTTATCCTAAGATCGTCACACCATCGCAATGTTCGAGATTCTTGGGGATAGAGATAGACACTGTGAACCTTCAACTAAGACTGCCGTGTGATAAAATTGTAAAACTAAAAATTGTCCTTTCTCTCTTTTTGAAAGCAACATGCAAGGAATTGGAACGTCTGGGGGGCTGCTTGGCACACTGCTCGACAGTCGTCTGGGGTGGGCGCTCCTTCTCCACCAGTGTGTACAATGCCATTCGAAAACTAAGGGAACCATACTATAGGCTACGTATTACCAATGAGTTTCACTCAGAATTGTCTTGGTGGTTCAATTACATCGATACCTTTAACGGCTATGCTAAACTTTTGGGCCTACATGCCCCGTCAATTTCGGTATATAGTGAAGCATCAGACTGGGGTTTTGGAGCTGCCCCCGCATATATATATATATATGTGGGGGCAGCGACTGCGGCGGTGACTTCGACAGAGTGAGCGGGGGCAGCCATGACAGACGAATGGCCGCCGGCTGCGGTAGCCGGTGCAGGTGCCGGAACGGCATTGAGCGGGACGGATGAACACTCAAGCTACGGTGTGTCGAAACCTCGACACAGGTCGCGAACAAGGCGAAGGCGGTGAACGCCGTCGGATTCGAGGAGTCGAAGCAGCAGTAGTAGTCGACGACTTCGAAGTAAGTGGAGTATCAGAAGATTTGCTGTATTAGGAAAAGAAGTAAAAAAGCTAAATTGTTATGAATTGCTCACAGCGTCAGTTAGGTGGTGTCTAGATATACAAGGCTTGACTATTGCAGACTATGGTGCTTTCCTTGAGCATATATGTTTTATGGCGTCAAGGGCTCGACAAAATGATTTCATGGACTCGACACATGTTGAATACGACAAAGACATTCGTAAGCTAGCAGAAACACAAGGGTTTGCAGCATTCGGTAGCAGTAATACGGGCCTGTGCATGTACCACTATGGCATGCACAACATGCGGTCGAAAAAGCAGTCGAGTACTGTGCGTAGAACAGCAGCTTATACAAAGGAAGGTAAGACTGGATGTTTCAAATGGAATAAAGATGGTGGCTGCAGTAGGAGTGAGGACAATTGTAATTATGGTCATTGGTGCATGAAATGCGGCAGTAAAAGCCATAAAAAGATTAATTGTACTAAAGACTGACGAGTTAGGTCAAGTAGCAAGCCTGCCAATGCAAAGGGGAAAAAGTCTGTAATACATGGCAAATTAACGAATAGCAGTAATAATATTGGTATGTCGAATATTAACCCAGTGGTAGGCGTAAAGAGTGCAGCAAATAATAATGTTCCGGTTACATGTACGAATGACAATGGTATAGGACATAGTAAAGTTATACACTTGGAGCAGCATAGTGCTATTGAGAAATTACATGATAAGCATGAAAGTACTGACTCTTGTCTAATTACTAAGAATGTTACATGTGCTCGGTCCGCGAAAGAAGTGGGCGTACCTGACATGGTTCAAAAGACATTGAGCATGGAAGTAGCTAATTATACTCAAGTAGAACCAATAGGTGTGAACCAAGTTAACTGTAGTACCCCTAATGTCGTAATAAATGAAGTTGCATGTGCTATAGACAACCAAACAGTAGGTCAAAGTATAATGAGTAAGCAAATGAGTGGAAGTTATGCTGTTAAGGCCGAGGTGTCACAAATATGTAGTCAAGTCAACAGAATATGGCAAAATTGGATTAATCATGACTGTTCGGTAGAATATGAACCTAAATTTTTAAAAATCGGTAACGCTATTTATAGGGATATTATAACGCAGAAGTTGTTGCTTGAATTGAGCCAGCAAATGATTACCTTGACAGATAGGAAACCTCAATGTGTGCACAATATTTTTTGTATTCCTAAGGAGGGAGGGGGACGAGGAATAGTTGATTGCAGCAGGCCAAAAGATAAATCTATTAATAATTATACAGAAAAAGTAGCTTTGAAGTTTACGTACAGAAGTGTAGATGATGTGGTAGACAAGATGGAACAGGGAGATTATTTGGCCACTGTGGACTTAAAGGATGCATATCGCGCTATTCCTATCCACCCTTTAGACAGACCTAGGCAAGGTTTGGTTTGGGATTTTGGTGAAGATAAGAAGGGGCCTGTATACCTATTGGATAATAGGCTCTGTATGGGATTATCATCAAGTCCTTTTGTTTTTTCGAAAGTGTCAGACTTTATAGTGCGATGTGCAGTTAGAGAAGGGGTGAGTCGTATAGTAAATTATTTACATGATTTTTGTATCATCGGTGCATCATATGATGAAACTGTAATTCTGCAAAACAGATTAATTAGCTTACTTCGAAGGTTAGGTTTCTACATAAGTTATAAAAAACTGATTAGTCCCAATACGAAAATTAGGTTTCTGGGAATATTAGTGGATTCAGTGAAACTTGAATTAACTCTTCCGAGGGATAAGTTGGATAAGTTAGGTAGAACGCTGGAAGCTTTCAAAGGGAAGAAGAAAGAGACAAGAAAAAGCCTGGAGAGGTTAGCCGGATTGTTAGCCCACTGTGTCAAAGTAGTGCGCGGTGGGCGAACTTTTTCTCGTCGAGTACACGACTTAATAAATACTGTAGCTCGTCCATACTATAAAGTGAGACTGAATTCAGCGTTTAGGGAGGATGTATACTGGTGGAGCCATTTTGCAAATGAGTTTAATGGAAAGGCTTTAATGCTAGGAAAGTTTTCTTCAGTTAAAGCAGTTTATAGTGATGCGAGTAAGTGGGGATATGGTGCGATGCACAATACCGACTGGTTAGTAGGATGTTACGACAAGCAAGTCGATAGTCGGTTGCAAGAAGTAGTTGGTCACCATTATGACCGTCCTGAAAGCAAGGTGATGGATGCCCATATTAATGTACAAGAGATGTGGGCAGTATATGCTGCGGTCGAGAGGTGGGCGCCGGGATGGCAGGGGGCGTCCATAGTAATGGTGACAGATAGTGCCACAGTCGAGTCAGCGTTAGTCACAGGAAGGTCAAAATGCAAATTAATAATGCATTATATGCGAAGACTGTTTTGGTTGTCCATAAAGTATAATTTTGTATTTACCGCTGTGCACATTACAAGTGAGGCAAATGTTATAACAGATGCGTTGAGTAGATTAAATGATGACTATATGCAAAGTGTTATATATAAATCAGATTGTAATAAATGTTTATGCTGTATTAGTCTATTTGAACGGCCATTCTCTTTACAGGGGTCGATAGACTTAAGCAGGAGCAGAAGGAATTCCAACTAAAATCCTACGCTCCTAACTCTGTGATGGCTAGGGAGGTACAGGTGAATAAATATCTGACTTTTGTTGGGGAGTTTTCGGATACGCACGCTCCGTTCCCCTGCAATTCGTTACCGGTGGCGTTATATGCGACTTGGTTGGCAAGAACTTTAAAGTATTCCTCGATTATTAACTATTTAAGTGGCCTCAATTATTTTTTGAGGAGGAATGGTGCGGTACCTATTGACTATTCAGACTTTGTAGTTTCTTCTACATTACGAGGAATTCGGAGGGAACTTGGTGATGCACCTAAGCAAGCAATGCCTTTGTTGCCAAATATGTTGAAATGTATATTTTCCCAACTATCAAGTAGTTCAGGTCATACTGCTTGGCGGGTGGCCGTCCTGTGTAGCTTCAGGGGGTTGCTGAGGAAGTCGAATGTAACATGGTCAGAAGCCATGCTCCGGAGGAAGGACTTTAAGATCTACCCGTGGGGGATGATTTTGAAAATTTATAAGTCTAAGACAATACAGTTCTCAGAAAGGTCGCTAGTCATTCCTATTGCTCGGTGTGTGGAATTAGAGTTATGTGCAGTCCATTGGACGGAAAAACATTTTCGGGATATTCCGGCCATAGGAGAGGATTTTCCTTTTTTGTTGCCAGATGGTAAGGGAGGTAGTTTCCCCTTATCCTATGAAATTTATCAATCGACATTAAAAATATTTGGAGGTCGAATAGGATTAGATGTTGAATTATTGTCATCACACTCCTTACGAAGGGGTGGATGCACGTATTTGTCAATGTGTGGTGCCTCGTTGGAGGAGATTCGTGCAAGAGACTGGAGTAGCAGTGCGGTCTTTGCATATTTAAAAACGCCATTGACTACTAGGATAATGAATGATATGAAAGTGGCAGCCATGTTGGCTGATGTTAATTGAGTTGTGTTGGGGACCTGGTAGGTTTTGGGCATATTTATCAGTCCTGCCAGAGACTAATAAAATAGTACTCAGCCCAACTCATGATTTGTTACCTTCTGTCACAGTGACCTTTATGTGTATTATAATAACAATTATAATTATATAAATAACGGAGCTCACATACAGGTGCCGTCTTCCTAGCATTCCCATAACGTTATTTCGGAGCGTCCAACGCATCGCGACGCGCGCCTAACGTCCTTACCCATATATTTGCGCGCGCTGCCGGTCGTTGTTTTTTTTTTGACATGCTTAAAACCTTGGGCGACCGGCAACACGCGCCGACGTTGTCCGCCGACCATCAACGTCAAGGATAGTGTACCGACGTGTACCGACGCGCGCATAACGCGCCCCCAGCGTGTCTCGATATTTCACCCATTTTCGCCCCAAAACACCACACGTCGCCAGGTCGCCGGCGAGAAGCGTCGTAGTGTGACTGCACCATTACTCTATCAAGTATCATAGTCATTATAGTTTGATTCAGCCAGGATGCGAACCCACGATTTTCCGTATCGACACAGCTGGCTAGCGCTCTTACTACAGAAACGACCACCGCGTCCTTCTACGGCTTGAATGTATCTGGCAGGCTGACAGATCCAACTCAAGGCTCTCCCAGCACCTGCATCCAATACTACCCTCTCCAAGCACATTTCGCGATAGGCCCTACTTGTACGGTAGAATGAAAATGCAATCCAGATATCTGTTGGGAGATTGGAATCCCACGGTATGTAAACAGTGGATAAAGCCATCCGATCGGCAGAGCACCGCTGGTTTCCCGTTGGACACTAATAACTATGGCCACATGGCTTTGTTTTTGTCTTATATTGTAATAACAGTGGCCTTTCTTTCCTCATTACACACGGACACAGCAAAGCTGGACGACGACGGACAGAGAAGGCGAGGTGTAGCAGAGACGTTGCAATAATGAAGGCTGTCATACGACGCCTCAACATGGAGGCCGAGGATCGAGCAGGTGGGTGATGCTGATGCATCAAACATCACCTAGTGCCTACTTCTTAACTCACAGTCTGCGTGGTTAGTGTGCGTGTGTTTGGTAGGTCTGCAGTAATTATCTCACCTATACTAGTTAACGGCGAGTCTTCATAAATTATGTGCCACGGACATTCTTTCGGACACTCTGAGCAGCTCCATCACGTGGGGTGGTGAAATCCTAGGAGCACTTAACAATAATATCATATATGACTGTTTTCATATATCTATTAAAACGTGATGCTGTTGTTGTTCTTGTTGTTTTTTCTTATTAATGGTGGTGATTCTATTGTGATATCCAGTGCAATGCCTGGCAGCCTTCCCAATATATGCAATGGTTGGTAAGCAACCATAAGCTATTGCTACAAGCCACAACAGACCCCCAATCTAATAAGGTTGATATATTCTTCACGTACTCATATATCATAGCCCCCTACCTAAGAAAGCGTGTAGATTAATTTACTTTAACATTGAATGGATAGAATCTAGTGGCCACTATTTTGGTTGGTGGACATTCTCTTCCATTCGAGCAACTCTATGCCAATATAGATTACATAATGCTGCCTGGAACGAGTTCAATTACCGGTGGCTTACATTGGAATCCCCCCCACCCCCCCCGACTAAAGTAGTTGTTGATTGGACGTAAAGAAGCCCCCCCCCCCCCCCCCCCAGTTCATTCCTTATTGGAGGTGTATATTTTATGGAGAGGATATATATCTGCTTATTTTCTTAGTCTTTTTATCAATTGGAAGTTGGGGTAGAAATGCATTCTAGAGGTCCACAGGGCACACATCCAAATATCGGGGGATAAATGTAATGTTACTGTTAAGTAAATTTAGCTATATTATAACCCATAGCAGGGCACTAAGGAATTTATTGTATGCTTTCATCCCAGAACATAATAGTTAATCCTTAAATATAATTCAGTAAACGTTAAAAAAAGAAGCTATTAATATATTCGGTAGTCTCTTAGTAACAGTGCTAACAGTCATACCCCACTCATTGTGTTCATTGGTGCTGGTGTCATTGTACTGCTGTCCTGTTGTGTCTCCACACTTAATCCATAACAATGCCTCACTACCCACCCTATGTAGGGTATTCACGTGACGTCACGAACCGGATGCGTGGCCATTGTGGCGATATCAACTAGTAAACATCCCATAGTTTGCCTGTATGCGCAATGGAAAACGTCTATTTCATTCGAAATTAATAGAAATCCGGAACCCTAACCTTATAAATTTAATATAATCTATTCATTGAATATGTTTTCTATATGGGTACCAAGCGATTTGTTTCTACTAGGTGGTGTGGTTTTAGAGATATTTCACTTTTTCTGTATGAAGATTGCTCACGACCATTGACAATGCCTTGAGTTTGGTGGTACGCGCAGTACAAAACGTCTATTTCATTCAAATTTAATAGAAATCCAGAACCCTAACCTTATAAATTTAATATAATCTATTCGTTGAATATGTTTTCTATATGTGTACCAAGCGATTTGTTTTTAGGTGGTGTGGTTTTAGAGATATTTCACTTTTTCTGTGTGAAGATTGCTCACAACCATTGACAATGCCTTGACTGGCTTGAGTTCGCCGGTACGTGCAGTGCAAAACATTAGTTTTATCCAAATTAATAGAAATCCAGAACCCTAACCTTATCAATTTAATATAATCTTATTGGTAAACATGTTTTCTATATCTGTACCAACCGATTTGTTTCTAGATGGATTGGTTTTTATAGATATTTCACTTTTTCTGTATGAAGATTCCTCATAGCCATTGAGTTTGCAGTGAGGCAGTGTGTTATTATTGTGGTTACTATCACCACAATGGCCGCACGTCCGCTTAGCGTGACGTCAGTGCATACCCTATATTGTGTTATTCCCTGGGTGTTAGCACAACTTGTAGAGCTCTACACTCGACTTATAGAAAATTCCCCTAGAACACACAATATTCTGTTATGATTTCACATGGCCAATATGAACTCGATCTATAGCCGTGTTTACACGGGAAATTGTGAAGCGATTTAGGCAAATCGATTTATATGAAGCGATGTAGAGCTGTGTTTACACGGGCGATTTAAAACGCCTCATATAAAACGCCTTGCCTAGATCGATTCACATTTGCCGTGTAAACGCGATGCTGTGGCGTTTTAGGGCTGAATCGATTCATATGAAACGCTTCATCTATACCACCTCGCGAGGTGGTTTATTTGAAGCGATTCAGCTGGTTCCCAGGCGGCGATAGTATAAAATAGTAGTGTGTGCCGGCAACAGATGGAGCAGTAACTAATCGCTGGTGCCCGGCAGTGTTAGTGCCCGATTACGCTGAAATCTAGTGAATGCGATCATATTTCACAGAATTACAGACTCAAATAATTAAATTTAATTAAATTAACCTTAAATTCCAAGCGATATTAACGTAGCAGGTACATCTGCGTCGAATCGACGTGTTTAAACTAAACAAATAGCAGTGCTTGCCGACTACAGGCGCCTGCTGGTTCCCGGCGCCGACACACTTTCCAACTCCGCAGTGTAAACACGCTTCTAAAACGCTTCATATAAATTGCCTTGTCTAGAACGTTTCACAATTTCCCGTGTAAACACGGCTTATGTGTCTCATTCATCACTCGTATCATTACCACAAAGCTCAGAACCATTGTAAATCACCTCCAGTCTCAGCAACCCCCCCCCCCCCCCCCCCCCCCCCCCCCCCTTACCTGCTAGACTGCTAACAGCGCTGCTAATTATAGCATCGCACCTCCCACCCACTAATAGCCATTTAGCACCGTCAGCAGTTCGTCTGTCGTCTGGCTACGTCAACGACATACGTCACAGCCTTAACGTTAAAGGGACTAGAGCTGTACTCCGGTAATACCCTCCAAGCAAGCCTTTACCCATCATTTCAGCTAATTGAATCGCACTTAAAAATCAAATATACTTCCTTCATGTGCTATGAAAAGTTGAAACTAACAAACTAGGAGAAGATATGCTTGGGGAGCATTTGTCGAAGTGTAGTTCCAATCTTAGGCCTACATAGAGCACTTAGGCCTATATAGAGTGACAAACAGTCCACTGCCTTTGTCAGCCACGGAACTATCCTTATATATATATATTTTACCTCGGTATACAGCCTCAGGCTAGCCTCAGGCTAGGGAGAGGTAAGCACATCCGGTCCAGCAATTAGCATAAAAAACTCACGACCGGAGGACGCTCGTGAGTTGCTCCAGTTGGATTTATCTACAACAAGCTAATAACTGTAAGTAATCGTGATTATTTTGGTTAAGCTTGTTTATGATGCACTATCGCATCTAGATTGGAAAGTTCAGAACTTTCGTACGTCCAGTTTGGACAAGATTAACATTTTAAAAATTGAATCGGATAGAACAAAGGATTCCTTTGTCTTGGTTCCGTGGTTCGATTAAACCCGCTTTGTACGGGTAGAGATGTTGGCACCGTCACATCTCCTGTGGAGATTCCTTCGGACCCTAATAGAGGGTCTTGTTGGGGATGATCCTGGGTTTCTTTTATAGACTCCCCTTTTGATGAGGCGTTTCTCCGAGTTTCGTAGCATTTTCTCTCACTTGCTGGTGCAGTAGCCGCGGGTGGGAGAAGTGTACGCGACAGAGAGATGGGAGGTTCTAGAAGCCTACCCCACGTACGGTTGGTTTCGATACCCAAAACCTACGGAAAACTTAGCTTACCACGCCTGTATTGAGAACGGTGTAAATACGTTACTCTTTACCAATAAGATCCTCAACCCAGGTTCCCTGGTGTCACTTTGGTGTTCAGTTGAGTTGATTCCGGTTACTAAGTTTCCTTTTTTGGTTACAGACTACCGATGGCTACGAAGCGAAACAAACCGCCGCCCGCCGCTGCGGAGGGACGCGTGCCTACCGGCTACGATACGTCACCGGATCGGACAGCTCCGCCGTCCCCACTACAGGGGGCACATGTGCTCTCAGATAGAGAGAGTGAGGACGACGAGGTGTTCCCAGGCGATTTGACCTTACAGGTCAATAGGCTAGTGGAGCAAAAGATGAAGGAGCTCCACAGCAAGGACCAACAATTCCCGCCAGCTGACTCAGACTGGCAGGATGTCTCTGATTTCGAAGAGACGGATTCGGCACCTGAGCCCCCGCGCCATAAGGCCAAAAAGCGGAAACGGCCGGCTAGCTCCTCTGGTGATGATTACACCAAAGCCACCAAGGGCAAGAAAGTTAAGAAGCCAAAGAAGAAAAGTAAGAAGAAGAAGAAGAAAGATTCTTCTTCCGATTCATCGTCCGACTCATCAACTACTGAGTCGGACTCAGACACGGAAAGGGCTGGCCTTTATGCCAACCTGGGAGGCAAGATTCGTAAGCGCTGCCCGATCCAAAAGGGAAAGAAAGTCAGAACAACGACTATGATGCGCGAGACTATAAAGGGACATTTTAATACCTTTAAGCCAGCTGAGGTGATCAACAAAATCACTGAGCAAATTTCCGGGATAAAAGGTATCCCGGATAGTGTAGTCAAAGAGATGGACGCTGGGATCCATCTGAATGAGGAGAAGAAGCGCTTCGAGACTGCTCTGTTTACCGTTCACAAAGCGGTGTTAGGGGTCCTCGCCTCAGTCGTTCCGGTAGCTAACCGGATGCAAACTGAGAACAAGTTCTCCTCACTGGCCAGAGGCATGGATAAGGGTGTGGCCCTCCTCACAGCTGCCAGTAACTTCTTGAGCTACCGTAGATACGAAAACGTTTTCAAAGCGGTCACCACACAAGCTGGTAAGGAAGTCGCCAGATCTAAGAAGGTCATGGACAACGATGGCAAGGGGTACACTCTCTTTTTGCCGCCCAAACCCATCAAGGGCAAACCTTTGGATAAAGGCAAAATGTTTGGTGGCCAACTTCCATACCTCTTCAAGGAGGTCGAGACGGAAGCCAAGAGTGGTCGTAACCTTGAGCCGGCCAAGAAAGCCGACTCGTCAAGATTTCTTGGCCCCGAGGGGATTTTCGTCCTCGACGAGGAGCCAGAGCTGGCAGGTCCGGCCCGTCCTACGGCTATCAGCCCAGAGGCAGAGGTCGGGGAGACAGGCAAGGTTGGAACGACGGCAACCGCCCGTTCAGGAAGGAGTTTGCCCCGAAACAATCCTTCCCACGCCCAGGCAACAAATAGACATTGCTACACAAACCCAACTTCGTAAGTTGGTGGCGGAATCTACACAAACAGATGTAAGCGAATTTTGTGCGGGGAACATTTTTAATTGTATTTCTTCTTGGTACGAAATTACTACTGACGTTAACATTTTAGATATTGTTACCGGTGTTAAGATTCCATTTACTGAAATCCCGTTACAACAACGGGTACCTTTCCCATATAGATTTAATGAGTTGGAGAAACGAGCATTATCAGAACAAGTTGCACTTTTTGAATCTAAAGGTATCATTGAAGAAGTGGCTCACACCCCAGGAGAATTTATCTCTAATATATTTTCAAGGCCAAAGCCAAATGGCGATATTCGCATGATTTTAGATTTAACTAAGTTGAACGTACTCGTAGAATATCAACATTTCAAAATGTTTTCCCTGGACACTGCCAGAGACTTGGTTACAGAGAATGCTTGGATGGCTAGTGTTGATTTACAAGATGCATATTATACTGTCCCGATATTTGAAGGACACCGAAAATTCTTAAGATTTATTTGGGAAGATAGACTATTTCAATTTACATGTATGCCAAATGGCTTAGCATGCGTTCCACGCTTGTTTACTAAATTATTGAAACCAGTTTTTTCGGTCATGGCAAATAAGGGTCATACTATGTTCCCTTACATTGATGATTCTTTCATTGTTTCACAATCTTTTGATGAGTGTCAACACGCTGTTGACGATTTATGTTCCCTTCTGACAACATTAGGGTTTTATTTGAATCATAACAAGTCAGTTTTTGTCCCCACAACTGAACTCAAATGTTTAGGCTTTATTATTAACACACGCTGTATGACTGTTTCACTCCCCGATAACAAGCTGACTAAGTTTCACGATACGGCGTCTCACTTGGTCGCCTTAAGTAGGCCAAAGATAAGACAGGTCGCGGTGCTAGTTGGCATACTTATTGCTTACGCCCCGGCTATTCTATATGGTAAAGCCCACATAAAATCTTTGGAAATAGATAAGAACTTAGGGTTGGCTCGTACTAAAGGCAATTTTGAAAGGAAAATGTTTATTTCAGAAGATGGAATGAAAGACATTAACTGGTGGTTTAATAATATTCAAAATTCCCCCAATCCTATACGGATGAATGAACCCAACACAGTAGTGACTACTGATGCTTCATTAGAAGGTTGGGGGGCACATTGCGATTCCATAGCAACAGGGGGACGTTGGTTGAAAGAAGAAAATTCAGATCACATTAATGTTTTAGAGCTACGAGCTATTTATTTAGGCCTTGCTAGTTTAGTTATGGTACCACGTAAACACGTCCGTATTTTAACGGATAATACAACGGCAATGGCATATGTACGAAACATGGGTGGGACAAAGTCCAGGCCATGTAATGCGATGGCTAGAACAATTTGGGAATGGGCTCAAATGAATAAAGTTTGGCTAACGGTAGCATATATTCCCGGAACGCAAAATACCTTAGCAGATCATAAAAGTCGACATTTTTATGACCATTTGGAATGGTCCTTTAATCCAGACATTTTCACCACAGTGTGCCAAAAGTGGGGCCAACCTGAAGTTGACTTGTTTGCTTCACGAAACAATTGTAAAATTGACAAATATGTGTCATGGCATCCAGAACCTGATGCCTGGCATATAGATGCTTTTTCTATCACATGGGAGAATAAATTTGATTATATCTTCCCCCCATTCAGCTTGATCAGCCGGGTAAGCCGAAAGATAAAGATGGACAAAGCACACGCAATATTAATCGTTCCCAACTGGGACACGCAACCTTGGCTACCGGGCATACAGGCAGCCGCCAAAGATTGCCTCCGATTCCGAAGATCACCAGGCAATCTGACACACCAAGGCCCTCTAAAACAAAGAGGGGACGTGTCCACAACACCGTTGTTGGCATTCCTTTTTTAAATAAATATTTAGAACAATTCGGTTTAGATAAAATTACACAACAAAGACTTGTCGCAGATGCTTGGCGTAAAGGTACAGTTAAAATGTATACCACATATTTGAAAAAGTGGGGTGTTTATTGTTTAATTAACAAAGTCAAACCCATGAATCCTACTATTTCCCAAGTTGGTAAATTTCTCCGAGGGTTAGAGGACGAAGGCTTAGGGTTTGGATCTATTAATGCTGCTCGCTGTGCTTTATCCGTCATCCTTCCACGGATAAATAATGAGACATTTGGGAAACACCATGTTATTCATTGGATTGTAAGATCGATTTATCAACGAAACCCACCCAAACCGAAGTACAGTCGCTTCTGGGATGTTTCGGTAGTGTTTGATTTGCTAAGACAGTGGCCTCATAATAGGCATTTAGATCTCAAACAATTAGGGTTCAAGGTAGCGTTGCTCTTATTATTAGTAACAGGACATAGGGGACAAACTATTGTTGCCCTATCACTAGATGGCCTAGAGATAGATAGAAATGAGGCCACATTTGATTTGTCAAAGCTGTTAAAATCTAACAGATTAGGTGACCCTTTGTCTACTATTAGTGTAAGTAGTTTCAAAGAAGACCCAAAACTTTGTGTTGTATCAGCCATTAGGGCCTATATATCCAAGACCAAGGACTTGCGAACTTCAAGACAGTTGTTAGTGAGCTTTATTAAGCCACACAAGGGCATTTCGCGAGATACTCTAGCGAGATGGACAATTAGTATGTTGAAATTGGCAGGCGTTGACACGGACAAATATGCCTCACACTCAACAAGAGGTGCTATGGCGTCTAAGGCGCGACTGCTTGGCATCTCTGTCAAGCGGATCCTGGCCCATGCAGGATGGAAAACAGCACGATCGTTTGCAACCCACTACAACAAACGATTAGAAAAGTCGAGCACACTAGCCCGACAGCTGCTACAAGACTAGATCGGCATTAGGTGAGAATACACTTCGATTTCACCAAAAATGTTATTTTGCTGATTGATGATAATGTATGTTTAACAATTATTATTGACTTGTGACATAAGAATACAGGATAAATGAGATTACGTAAACCTCTCCCTAGCCTGAGGCTAGCCTGAGGCTGTATACCGAGGTAAAATAGATTAGTTAGACGAATCTTACCTGGGTATAGATGATGGATAACTGTTGTTTTACCGAGGTATAAGCCTCGGATAGACGTGGGCTAGGGCCCTCCCGCCACACCCTTCCACGTCTATTCGTTTGCTTATACCAAGAAAACTTCGCAGTTTAGTACCATTGTCACCATTGATGTACTTTTAGATTATTTGTGTCATTTATCCTGATTAAGTAGGTAAAGATTGCTGGACCGGATGTGCTTACCTCTCCCTAGCCCACGTCTATCCGAGGCTTATACCTCGGTAAAACAACAGTTATCCATCATCTATACCCAGGTAAGATTCGTCTAACTAATCTATATATATATATATATATATATATATATATATATATATATATATATATATATATGTACACACATATTTATACATATATAGATAAGCGGACATAGTAATCTATATACGCAATACATATGTGTATATGGGTCAGCCTCACGAAAAGGGGCCAATGGGGGACCTCCGACTTTTTAGTTCAAATTCGTGCCGTTAGCGTCGCCACTGAACGAGTGGGCCTATTCGGCACACTGTCACACTGCAAACTTAATGGCAGTGAGCAATCTTCATACAGAAAAAGTGAAATATCTCTAAAACCACACTACCTAGACACAAAACGCTTGGAAGACATATAGAAAACATATTCACCGAATAAATTATATTAAATTTATATGGTTAGGGTTGTGCATTTCTATTAATTTTGAATGAAATAGACGTTTTTCACTGCGCGTACCGACAAACTCAATGCATTGTCAATGGCAGTGAGCAATCTTCATACAGAAAAAGTTTAATATCTCTAAAACCACACCACCTAGAAGCAACCCGCTTGGAACACATATAGAAAACATATTCAATGAATAGATTATATTAAATTTATAAGGTTAGGCTTCTGCATTTCTATTAATTTTGAATAAAACTAACATTTTGCACTGTGCGTACCGGCAAAGTCTATGCATTGTCAATGGGTGTGAGCAATCTTCATACAGAAAAAGTTAAATATCTCTAAAACCACACCACCTAGAAGCAACCCGCTTGGGGCACATATAGAAAATATATTCAACGAATAGATTATATTAAATTTATAAGGTTAGAGTTCTGCATTTCTATTAATTTAGAATAAAAATTGACGTTTTGCACTCCGCGTACCGGCGAACTCAGTGCATTGTCAATGGCCGTTTAGGACCACTGGTACCGATGCGCCATCTAGTGTCAACAAATGAACTACCCCGGATGTCCCCCATTGGAGGAAGTTGTCGGCGTCGATCATTAGATGTCGGCGTCGATCGGTATAATTATAGCTTAGCATTGACAGGGGTGTTGAAAAGTCCTTAAATTTATCCTGAATGTAAAGGTCAAGAAAATACAATAACCATATTTGTTTCTAGGATAATTTAGTATAAAACAAAGAAATGCACACTACACTTTAAGAATTGCGACGCCAACATCTGCTAAAGTTGTCAGCGTCGATCATTGGATGTCGGCGTCGATCGGTATTATTATAGTGTAGGATTGACAGAGATGTTGGAAAGTCTTTAAATTCATCCTGAATGTAAAGGTCGAGAAAATACAACAACCTTATTTGTTTCTAGGATAATCTAATATGAAACAAAGAAATACACTACACTTTTAAGAATTGCGATGCCAACATCTTCAATTGACCACCGATTGGCCCATTTTCGTGAGGCTGACTCATATATAGATATATACATATATATACCATCTGTGTAAATGTATACACAGTAATTGCGCATTCAGCAGCAGTACCTTATTGCTACTACACATTGCATTATTCAAGTGTGTGCCAATACAGCAAACTATATTTTGATTCTATAGTCTGTTGGTTAGAGTACTGGGCTCGTAATATGTAGATTGGGAATTCAAATCCCTGTGGTGCTTTACTCTTTGTTCTTTATTTTTATTACAGCCCGTTATATGTTTTTGAATAATCCCTGCAATGAAATTATACTAAGAAATATTGTACATTATATCAAATATATTTCCTTTGTGTACTACTCTCACAAATTGAAATCTCTTTTACTCTTCCTTCTTGCCACTCTCACCCAACCGTTTAGAACACAGCAGTATCAATTGACATCAGCACTATCGCTCCACATATTTGGTTCGATAAACTGAAAAACTTGGGAAATGTGTGCTGGGAGAACATTTTTTCCGAGACCACCCCCGTGTTGCAGTTTCCATGGCACACCAGTTTGCGAGGGATACATCGCTTCTGGGCATGTGTAAAAGTCGAACAGCATCATCACTAACCTTAAAAATTTAATATAATGTTTTTGGTAAAGATGTTTTCTATATGTGTACCAAACGATTTGTTTCTAGGTGGTGTGGTTTTAGAGATATTTAACTTTTTCTGTATTTTCTGTATGAAGATTGCTCACGACCATTGACAATGCCTTGAGTTTGACGGTACGCACAGTGCAAAACATTAGTTTTATTGAAAATTAATAGAAGTGCAGAAGCCTAACCCTATAAATTTAATATAATCTGTTCATTGAATATGTTTTCTATATGTGTTCCAGGTGGGTTACTTCTAGGTGGTGTAATTTGAGAGATATTTGACTTTTTATGTATGAAGATTTGTCACGGCCATTGACAATGCATTTGAATGTATGTGTCCCTCGCAAACTGGTGTGCTGCAGAAACTGCAACACCGGCCCCAGCGCCCTATACCTGATCCTTTTAAGGCCGCACCACGACGACGACCACCACCACCTCCTTCACCACCACTACCACCTCATCAACTACTACATCCTTCCTGACCACTAACACCACGGCAGTCCATTCAATGCAAACACACCGTTCTGTGAACAGACGACCGCCTGGAATCTTAAGCTGTCAGCAGCAGGCATGCCTATCGGATGTTGCTCACCGCCTGGGGATGGCATGGCTTAGGCGCCGGTGTGTCGTGTGGTGGGTGGCATCGTGGGGGACTGAGAGGCAATCAGGAGTGGGCGGTTGCGGTGTTGGGTGTGGCAGTGGCGGTGTGGGTGGAAGGGGAGGGGGGCCGCCTTTGTAGTGCTGCTGCGCATGCTCGCAGACGAAGGTGAGGTAGAGGCCCTGGAAGCTAGCCGATCTCGGCTGGATATTTGTACCCCTGTCGCTTTCTGTGAGACAATCCCCCAAGAGCTTAGTAAATCAACAAACCGGAGTTACCTTACTAGTGCCTATTTATAATATGCACACATACTTTATTCCTTGATCTAAGGAAATTGATCATATATCCTGTATCATATATCAGATCATAGAATAAATATTTGATATGAAATAGTTATATAGAAAATTCCACTTTAAATCAGGCCGATTGCAGAACAAACTAGAGATACATTAGATTAATTACACAAAGGTGAGCCCACGCTACTCTAGCTCGTCACGACCGCACATTCAAAAGGCCTGAGCGACTCAACCCCCGAGGCGGACTCCAACTAGCATTATCACTAGGTATATTGCACAGGCGCCCCGCCATATTCAGCACTATATTGATAGAGCTTTTGTACGTTACATTTGTTGATTAAGTAGGGGAAATTTCAATCATGGAAGATTAGTCAGTCCACTGCCTTTGTCATGTCCTAGTGTTTCCTGGTGTAAAGATTTCAAATTCCCCCCATATTCAAGTTCCCCCCCGGGAACTTGAAAACGTTTTCAAATTCCTCCCAGGGGAATTTGAAAACGTTTTCAAGTTCCCTCCCTCGTTTTAACTTTCCCTCCCCCCCGGGGATTATAATCCACACCATCTTAAATAAAATAAAAATGAACTACGGACTGACATACACACACAGACATAAAAAAATCTCTTATTTTGTGAAATTTCGTGAAATATTAGATTTTTCGTGAACTTTAAGTTTTTTCATTAAATTCGTTATTTTTCTGGAAATTGTCTGGACATTTTTTATTTTCCGTGAAATTTTCGATTGTTTAACTTTTCAATTTGTTGTGCTTTTTTGAATAATTAAATAAATATAGAATTTTTGTGTGAAATTCTTTATTTTCGTGAAATATACATTTTTTGGGTGATTTGTTTGCGTGAAATTGTTCGATTAACAACAAATCTTTTTGGGGAAATTTTGGTGACTACTATTACTATTTTTTATAAATTTCCGATCTTTTTAAAACTTTTACATTTTTGTGGAATTTTCTTTATTTTTAAACAATTTTAAATTCCCGTAGGGGGGTTAATTTGAAAATAGGGAGAGGAATCTGAAAACTGTTTTCAATTTCCCCCCGGGAATCTGAAAACGTTTTTAATTTCCACAGAGGGAAGTTAAGAACGTTTTCAGATTCCCGGGGGGTAACTTGGGAAGGGGGAAGTTGAAATTGTATTCCTGTCGGGGGGGATTTGAAAATAGGGGGAGGAATCTGAAAACTGTTTTTAATTCCCCCCTCCCCCTCCACGGGAATCTGAAAACGTTTTTAATTTCCCTGGAGGGAAGTTAAGAACGTTTTCAGATTCCCGGGGGGGGGGGGGGTAACTTAGGAAGGGGGAAGTTGAAATTGTATTCCTGGAGGGGGGAATTTGAAAATAGGGGGAGGAATCTGAAAACTGTTTTTATGTTCCCCCCCAGGAATCTGAAAACGTTTTTTAACTTCCCCGGAGGGAAGTTGAAAACGTTTTCAGATTCCCGGGGGGGAACTTGAGAAGGGGGGAAGTTGAAATCGTTACACCGGTGCCATGTGAGGTAGCCAGAAGTAAACATTTTGATGTCATATCATTAGTTTCACTCGGCCAGGATTAGATTTTCACGAACGGGGACGCTCAACTCATTAGACTATTGAACACGCACTGCCCATATCATTTCAGTCTCACATAGATCAACAACAGGACGTTGCAAACCACAATTATAAATACTATCGAAAACAGTAGGTAGTGTTTTCTTCTGCTCCACAACTGCAGCAACCATTTTATATTATTTGTTTTGCAATTTGTGTGTGTGTGTGTGTGTGTGTGTGTGTGGAAACTCCAGATATATTTGAGCAATTAAGACGGCTCATTAAGTTGTCGGTTGTTGGAGTTGTACGTCCTGGCAACATCTAAGGTCATATCAGGACGGCGCTCATTACGTCAACACAATATTCATAGTGTTTAGAATATAGACACAACTCCTGCAGATAAGATAAGGCCACGCCAGGTTATCTTATAATTTGTTTCGCGGCTCTCGAGAGCAATACATTCCAGGTTTTTTTTATATGTCGTCAAATGTTACAAATGTCTATTATAATGCAGTTTTCTCTTCCTGAAGGTAGTAATAGCCTACTCTCTCGTAGAATAAAATATGTGAACAATTGGAGACAATGGGTAATGATTATCGACAATAATTAAAAAGATCTGAAATACGTACAAAGTGTGCAAATTAAAATAACATCGCTTCATATAATGGCCCCCAGACTTTACACTCATAATTACACGATCATAAACTACATAATATCGTTCACGAAGAGTCATTTTACTAGATTTATAGGATGGAATGAATCAAATAAATTCATTATACCTTTGAATAATGAAGTACTGAAAGCATTTAGCTGATGTGGAAACAAACAAAAGAATGTTCATCTTATTTTTACAACCCCCATATTATTTAATTTAAGAAACTATTGGATTCGACTGATGTTGAGCTCGGTACACCTGGTTCAGAGAGAATTGTCATGGTTTAGACCTGACATGTGACCTTCTCGCCAACACTGTCATCACGTCGTAAAACCCGGCGCGGTGGCCTAATCGGCAGAGCGCGGGCTTACCGTGCCAAAGGTCGTGAGTTCGGTTCCTGGTCGCGTCAACCCAATGACTTAAAAATTGATACTTATCGCTTCCTAGCCTGGCGCTCGGCATTAATGGGATAGGGCAAGGACTGGTTAGCTCAGTGTCAGCATGTGACTGAGTGGGATATCAGGTCATGGTGCTGATGTCCTGATTTCCCAGTGGGGCAGCACTATAAAGTCACCATAAGTGCGCACAGTCACAAGTCAGTACCCTTCCTGATATGACCTTAGATGTTGCTAGGAGTAAAACAACAAACAAACAAATCACTTCGTAAATAAGCTGCCAACGCATACTCACACACAGCAGCCGATGTCACGAAATAGAATCACCCTCTCAAAGTTTTATTTCAAAATAGAATAGAATGAGGTGGATGGGGTGGGGTTGATGTGTGACGGAAGGAAGGGCAGAGTGGTGGTTTTAGGGAAAAGAGAGGGAGGGGAGGGAAGGGAATGTGAGGAGGGTGATGGTTCATAGTGAAGGGAGGGAGGGGGTGATGGAGGAAGGTGGAGGATGAGGGGGGTGGGATGAGATGTAAGATGTGAGAGGGGTAGGGAAATGCTGGATGGGGGGGAGGAAGGGTGGGAAGGGAGGGGACCAGGAAGCTTCATTTCAAAATAAAATCTCCATGCGAGATTTTATTTTGAAATAGAATCGTCCGTCGGCGATTTTCTAGGGAGGGCAGACATATTTCGCGGCACTGGCCTTGCCATTCGTTTCAACCACTCCGCAACACCCGCGACAACCTGACATTTCTCTGTACTACTCACTACCTGCAAGCTGGACCTCACAAAATACAATTCCCATCGTAATAACTCCATTCCTACCCCCATTAATCATGTCTATTATTTCCACACATTGTCAGTGCTATTCATGTATGAGGACTCTAAGAGCTTCCTTATTTCTGGTTATCGACGTCTTACATGTAGAAGTGAAGGGCCATGTGTGATGGTGCACTAGTATGAACATAACAAATTAACACTGACCACAGGGCAGGTCATTAGCATACGTCAGAACTATCACGTGTTCTTTTCCTAATAATAATGTTCTCACATTAAATGTGTCGATATGCATCGGTCTTATATTATTCCCCATTTGCTTAAACATATAATAGCAATATTATTAATAATAATGTCAATAATTTAAATGAGTACAGTAAAACCTCTCTAAATCGACCGACCTTGGGACCAACTTTAAGTGGTCCATTTAGGTCGGAGGTCGCTTTCGGGAGTTAGAATATGGTTACAATGGTATTGTTGGGACCCAAATAAAGCGATGATTATAGGGCAGTAGTCGATTTGTGGAGGTGGTCGGTTAATGAGGTTTTACTGTACATGGCGTTGTTAGTTGTTTATGCAGTCACCTCTCGCTAATCCAGAATACTTTGTTCCCAGCACCCGTAGTCAAAATGGTGAGATAAATTATTTTGGTTTTAGAAGGGTCAAATTAATGTTAAAAATCCTGTTATATTGGATGTCTTAAGCGGATCGCGAAAATAGCATATTAAATGTGGTCGTTTTAACGTGAGTTTATTCATACATCCAAGTTGTATTATGCATTTATACTATCTAACCAATGAGATTATACCAGCATTTTAAATTTATTTCCAGTGATTCACGGTACCAATCGTTTGGAGGAGATCCTGTTCGGTCACGTGATCCTCAACAACGTTCAGCAAGTGAAGACTCTGCTGAAATACGGCGTAAGTCCAAACTGCCAAGACGAACAAGGCAACACACCTCTTCACACCCTGACCGGAAATACTCGACTGACTGGCACCAGCGGCAGCGACAACTGGTTGGAGATGATCCGCCTTCTGCACTATTACGGTGCGCATGTGAACGCGCGCAACTGTGCGCAGCTGACAGCGCTGATGGTGGCGGCGACGAACGGACACACGCAGATGGTGGACCAGCTGATCCAGATGGGTAGCGACGTGAACCTCACCAACACGGAGGGCAACACTGCGCTCTTCTCCGCCGTGTCCCGAGGCCAGTCAGACGTGGTGGATGTCCTCTTGAAATCCGGGCGCTGCGATCTAAAGGTGCGCAAACAAGGATCGGGGCTGATTAATGCCGTGAGAAAGCCATACGACACTGTCATAGAAAAACTATTCCAAAGCAACGCTCACACGGCTCAGCGGATGACAGACTCGATGCTCATCGTTGCGAGTGCACGTGGACACAGCGCCATCGTTAGTTCCTTGTTGAACTTTGGCTTCGATGTTAACGTTGTCGGCCGGTTTCAGAAGACACCCTTGCACCATGCGGCCCGCTGTGGACATGTGAAGACAACCCGGGCACTGCTCGAGTTCAGCGCAGCCACCGGTTGCCAAGACACCATGGGGATGACTCCGCTTCTACTTGCCGCAGGGAAGTGCCACCTGCAGCGCTACCGTGACGTCATGACGCTGCTCATAGAAAGCGGCTGCAACATCAGCGAAGCGGACATCTACGGTAGGAACGCGTTCCACGTGACGGCCGCCCAAGGTTGTGCTGACGTAGTCCACCTCCTCTTATCTCGCGGTCACTTTAAACCTGCTGACGTTGCATCTTGCCGCGGAGTGACCCCAATTTTGGCCGCCATTCGAAGTAATAGCTTGTCCGTTCTCAAGGTCATGCTGTCCTTCAACTGGTCTGTGACTTCAGAGTTCTATTTTCAAAACTCCCGCCGGCCATTGCTATGGTTCCCATTGCATGAAGGGTACACCGGCGTCGCGTTGCTGTTGGTATCTGCGGGTGCCGACTTACACGGCCTGCTTGGCAACTGCCGCCAGCCGTACCAGTGTAGCGACCTGCCCTGGCTGCACAAGAATATTTTAGAGGACGAGGTGGCGTTGAACAGCATATTGGAAATGGCAGCCACCCCACGAAGTCTCATGGACCTATGTCGAATTAAGATCAGAAACGAGCTGGGTCACAATATCTCTCACCAGGTGTCGACACTGCCGCTGCCTCAAGGACTTCGCAATGAGATTTTAATGAAATGCAAACTAAGTTTAGAATGTTCTTCGTATTCTGCTCGCCATGTTTATTATCCTTAGCACACGTGTTAAAGCCTGAACAGCCCTCCCATTTCCCCTCGTCAAAATAACAAACAAACAAACAAACAAAACATGCTGAGAGTTTGGCAGTTGATTACGAAAAATATCGCAATTTATAGTTGAATAATTTATAGTATGGACTGTAGTGATATGGATGAAAGAGCATTGGCAATTTACTGCGATCTGCAATTTTACCATTTAATCATTGAAGGGTCAGGCTCACCGGTGCATCAAAAACGAACTGCATTTACATCTACTAGTTGGGATTTAGATCGCGAGTGAGTTGGTGTTTCTTCTTTTATTCACATTTTGATTATAAATGATGGTTCATAGCAATCATAGAAGATAATTAGTTCATCAGTCATTTCATGCGTTTTTGTTTGAATCAAATTCTTCTTGACATATTTGGCATTTTCTATATTTAGATAGATGGCAAGAGCAACCTTTTCTCTCATTTTATTTGTTATTTATGTCGGATAAAAACGCTAATAAAGACTGAGCATGGCTTAGTTATCATTGAATGCAAATGCTTTACCAAGTTCTGGTTAACATGTTAGATATTTAAAATATAAATAAATGTAGGCATAACATTTCAGATATAGACATGTTTAAAGTTGTTACACAGTATCTGGCAGCATTGTTAATAGTGTCCGTAAGAGAATCAAGATCAAACACAGGTTGCTGATATGTTTTTCTTATATATTCATGTATCATCTTTCGTTGTTCTTATTCCACCCCCCCCCCCCATTTTCTGTGGTTTTCATATTTATTAATGGGATAGGTGTGTATATATATTAAGCTTGAGTGTATATACATGTTGTAGTATTATATCAATTGCAGAGCTATGATATCTGTTCCGATATGGTTTCTACAAAAATCGGGAGAAAAACTGTGATAATTCAGGAAAACTAGGGATTCTGTCTCCCCTCTCTAATAATAGTATGATTATACCTTTTAGTAAATGGTTTTCTTATTCAAATAAATCTACTGAGCCTACTCATCCCCAGCAAAGACCCTATAATACTAAGACGGCTCACTCCCTATCTCTCCCATGGTAATGTAAATTTTGCAGTGCCACCTTGTGGTGGGTTTGATCAGCCCGGCTGCTGGATGGTGTTTCACATGGAAACACATACAATTATATTATACATGAGATAGGTAAGTATGAATACACATCAATATGAAATTGCTATGGACAAATAGCCATCATCATCAGCATCACCATCATCACACATCTTTCACATTCATATATACATATAATATAGCACCTGCTTAACCAAGAGAACATTACCTCTACAACGTGTCATTATGAACTTACCTGATGTTCCCCATAGTCAATCCATACATATTGTATTGTACTTGTCTTGGAAGAAATGGTATACACTGTAATGAGTGTGTGTAGTATATAATTTTGTTAAATAACTAATTTACATCGAATTAGTATAAGCCCAGTTTATTTTGTACATACAATATCACATAGTAACATTATAGTATACACTCGTGTAGTGCTATGGGAACGCATGGGAATGGCATTCCCTTGCTTTGTTTGGGAAGTACATCTACATTTAACCTGCGTTCGCGCACTTCTTTTAGCACAACACCACTGTTGTAACCCGCTTTTAAAGTCTCCAGTTATACCTCGTGGTGACGGGAACCATACTCCGACAAATGCACTGCAAGCACAACCTTGTTTAGTTTTTATGTTTACAGAACCAAATATGTGTGGGGAGAGTAGTGCTGAAGTCAGGGGGGGGGGGGCGTTCTGAGGCTGGGACTAGATGGCAGGTCTTGTTTTAAAAATGGCTGGGTGAGTGGAAAGAAGGGGGAGTAAAACTGGGGTATTTTCAATTTTCTTTAGAGTAGTTAAATCAGGAAATATATTTGTGTAATGTAAAATATATGTTCGTACAATTACATTGCATAATTCAATGAGAAACACACATAATCTCATATCTACCTCGGTAAAGAATTGCGTGCTTTACAAAAATAAAAATGTGATACTGCGTGTGGCATTGGTAATTATGCAAGATATAAATGGGGACCACCAATCTGAAAACCAAAACAATAATATAATATCCACCAGCCTCGCAATATGACACATATGCTTATTTACATAGGCATGTATATATATGCCAATAGCCAGACCAAGAGTCCTTCGCCACGGACGTTTCTGCCTAGAACAATTCGGACAGATGTTTCAGCCTGGTCCAGGGAAGGGCGTTTCTGCCATGTGAATCGTGAAAAATACAGTGGGTTTGTTATTGTGGAAAACCATTGATTTATTGGCATCTGATTTGCAGACAGAAAATATGAAATTCATTGTAATTTTAAACCGTTTATCTATTGGCATGATATAGGTATTTGTACAATATTGGCCCATAATTTCCGAATTGTGGTTGATCCGGCGGGAAGCCCGAGACGGTCACGTCCCCAAGCACTGCATGCTCCCTCCTTCCCCTCCCCCCCTCTGACCTGCATTCGGGCTACTGACTCCCTCCTATATGGATTTACTGTCTGCAACTCCCGTCTCCACCCACGTTTCACCCATGTTAAAAAGCATCAAACGGCATAAAAAGGTACCCACGTCACGCAGTAAAATGCAGCGAACACGCAGGGCCGCAGCACAAAGAGGCCGCCCCGCCAGGCGCGCCACACGGAAGGCGACAGTAACCCCGGCTACCGACGCGAGTGACTGCACCGACTCGCAAGATGGCGGCGCGTCCCCGCAGCCGCCCACGCCACCGCCCCGGCTCTCGCCGCCCGCCCGGCAGTCGACCCGCGAGCGGAAGCCAACTGCAAAAGCTAAGCAGGCCGACGGCTTGCTCCAAATGCAGGCGTCCATCGACGCAATAGAAAGGCGTTGGAGCGCCTTAGAACGGCAAGCGGCCGACCAGAGGCGTGAGGTGGCCGAGCAGAGGGCCGAGATTGCGGTGCAGAGCAAGGTGCTCGCAGAAGCCACCACAGCATGCGCCGCCTCGACCTGCCGGCGACTGCCCAGGCAACGCCACGCAACCGACCGAGCCGGCCCCGGCCCGCGATCACCAGCGTCACAGCCGGGCCAGATCCCTCTCCCCGGTCTCCCCGTCGCCAGCACCGGTGAGGAGCCGGAACGGATCACACCCAGGACGTACCCCCGACGCGAGCCCCTTCAGCGCCTGGTTGTCCCCTTCACCGAACTCGCCCCGGCACAGATCCCGGCACCCCGATGCGGCGCACGCCCCCGGCCGACACGCCTCCCACCACCGACAACACGACAGCGACTGCGGCGCCGTCCACGGCCCCGGCCGGCACGCCTCTCACCGCCGACAACACGACGGCAACTACGAGAGGGGCGCCCGCTCCACGGCCGAGGAGGCGGTGCGCCTCATCGTCGCAGCGGCGGATGGTAAAGGACACACCCGTAAGAAAGGTATTTCAAACAAATATCTCTTCCCTTACGACCTGGTAGAGCGGGGGGACGAGGGGAAGGCAGTAAAAAAGGGGGAGGCAACGAGGGAGGAGTATGCGCTTGGTTTGAAACGGCTCAAGCACCAGCGCGGTTTCCCAGGTAGCGGCCTGGCCGCCCTCTCGAACCATCAGGAGATGGTCGCCCAGGACAACTGCACATTTGCATGGCCTGTCGTCCGGCGGTACTCGGAGGAGGTGTTTACCAGAATAGCCGACGGTAGCCTTCCGAGAGGCTGGGAGGACGAGGCGGCGATTAACGCCGTCAGGATTGAAGTGATCGCGATGGCATGCCATGCCCCCGCGACCGCCGCTGCCTCGGCCGATCAGCAGCAGCCCGGGCGGCAGCAGAAGACAGGAGCCGACCCCCGCGCCCAGTATGACAGGGCAGCAATCGGCGCACCCTGCCCCGCCTGGAACAAAGATCCCGGCTCCTGTGATAAGGCTTCTAAGGGCGGCTCGCACGGTACCGGCGCCCATAAGGTGGCGCACTTGTGCAGTTATTGCGCAAATGTGCGCAAGATCGTGACCAACCACATGGAGGCGAGCTGCTTTTCTAAAACGTCGTGCGACCGTCCCGGCCGGCACTCACAACAGGATTTTTAGCGCGCCGGCGGGAGGACAGTCCATTCGCCCCGCCTCGCGCGATCCCGCCCCGACCCACGGAACGCCCACCGACAGCCCGCAGGGAAGCCAGCCGCAGGCGCCACACAACTCCCGTGGCTGCTGACATCGCCCCGGCCCCGGATGGCTTCAACCGGGGCAACCCCGGGATCCCCCCTCGTGACGTCACGCTTCGTGACCCCAGCCGCCACCTGGAGGGGATCTCCGGTACCTCCAGTAAGACTAGCACCACCTTCATACACTGTGCCCCCGGCCCGCGCGGGGAACCCCTTGATGACGTCACGCCGCTCACAGGGCGGTGGCGCCACCTGGAGGCAAACGCCGGCACCACCGATGTCGCTACTGCTAGTCCTGCACCCTCGCCTCGCCCCGGGTGAACCCCCCGGTGACGTCATGCCACTCAGACCTCGACGGCGCCGCCTGGAGGATGCCTCCCGAGTTACCGACATAAACACTGCGCAGCGCGGAGGCACGCCGTCCTATGACAGCTTTGCGCGCCGGGTCTGCGCCACGGGCAACACATCGACACCCGTCAGCCCCGGATCCCATAACCGCCTGTGCGCTTTGTGACGTGACCGCCCGGGCCCCCGCGCACGGAGCCGGCGCCGACGAGCCGGTCATCTCCTCTCCTCCAGCGCACCCTCCCAGCGGCGCCTACCTGTGGCCCCACGCCAGCCGAGTACAGGGCCGCCCTCGACAGGTTCTGGCCGGTCCTCTCGGGCGAGAGTTGGGCCGCGTACCCCGACTACGCTCGGTCATATGCGGCCGCCCAGTCCTCGGCCCTTCCCAACTATCTGGCCGCCCGAGTCCCGGTCCCCTCCGACTTGGTCATAAGCGAATGGCGCCGGGCGCTTCGGGGCTACGACGATCCCCTGCTCCTCGACCACCTGGATTTCGGGTTTACAGCCAATTACACTGCAGCCGCCCCCCCGACGCCCACCTACAAAAATCACCAAGAGGACCCCGAGTTCGGCCACCACATCACCAAGTACGTGGAGGAGCTGCGCCGCGGCGCCCTCCTCGGCCCCTTCGCGGTCCCTCCCTTCACGCCCTGGGCGCAGTGCATCCCCATCATGACGCGGCCGAAGTCCACCCCGGGCAAGCGCCGCGTCATCATGGACCTGTCCTACTCGCCCAGCCGCAGCGTGAACGCGGGCATCCCCAGGAGGGAGTACCTCGGTCGGCCCCACCTCTACAAGCTCCCCGCCGCCACCGACCTCGGTCGTCGCGTCGTCCAGGAGGGCAGGGGCTCCTTCTGCTGGTCAGTCGACGTCTCTCGGGCCTACCGCCAGCTCCGGGCTGACCCCCTCTCCACCCCGCTCTTCGGCATCATCGTCGACGGGCGGGTATACGTGAACATCGCCCTCCCCTTCGGCTGCAGGACCTCGGGCGCCGCTTGCGTCCGCGTCACCGCCAGTCGTCTGGGCCTTGGCGCAGCGCGCCTTCTACAGCGCCGTCTACGTAGACGACTTCATCGTCTGCGAGGCCCCCTTCCTCGTGGCGATGCGCGCCTTCGACGGCATCCGCGAGCTCTGCGAATCCCTTGGCCTCGCCCTCGCCCCTGAGAAGTGCTGCCCGCGGACGGTGCGCCTCATCTGGCTCGGCATCGAGTGTGACACCGAGGCCATGACCCTGCGAATACCCGACCAGAAGCTTCAGGACGTCGTCGACGAGTGCGAGTGCTGGCTCGACCGGCCCACCCTCACGAGAAGGGCCCTCCAGCGCCTCCTCGGCCGACTCGCGCATATAACCACCTGCCTCCCCCCGGGCCGGACCTTCATGGCTCGGATCCTCCGCAGCCTCAGGTCCGCCCCTTCGGCGGGCGACGCGGACGTTGACCGTGAGCTCAGGAAGGACGTCTGCTGGTCCCGGGACTACGCGGTCGGCGGAAACAGCATCTGCCTCTTGCCCCCTCGCCGGTGCCCCTTCTGGGTCATCGAGTGCGACTCATGCCTCACGCGCGGGGGCGCGTTCTCGGACACCACCTGCTTCGCCGAGTGCTACGACGAGGACTTCCGGGCGGCGTACCCTACCATCCACGAGCTCGAGGCCCTGAACCTCATGCTGGCGGTCCAGGTCCTCGGGCCCACCGCCCCCGGCGGCTACGAGATCATCGTCAATACCAACAACGCGGCCCCCGCTCACGCCATCCAGACCGGTCGCGCGATCGACCCCACCCTGGGCGCCTGTGCCAGGGAGCTCTGGTTGCTTGCCGCCCGCGGATCCTTCGACGTCATCGTCCGGCACAAGCCGGGCACCCAGCTGGTGTTCGCGGATGCCCTCAGCTGCGCCCACCTCTCCCCTGCCGCCCTCGACCTCGTCCGCTACCAATGTGAAATTAGATGCCTTTCTCGAGTTAGGGTGCACCACTGCCAGGGCATAATCACACATGACATTTGATTCCTTCCAGACTACGGGCCCGTGGCGCACCGGCACCTGATGGAGATGCACCGCGCCGCGCTGTCCCCTGGTACCTGGCGGAACCGCGATCGGGACGCCAGGCACTACCTCGAATTCGCGCTGGAGCGCGGGGTCGACCACCTCGCCCGCACCCCTTACGACGTCAGCCAATTTGTCGCACACCTTCACCGCCTCCTCCCTTCCCCGGCATCGGTCGCCAACGCCTTCTCCGGCGCTCGCGCCTGGGTCCGAGAGGCGGGGGGCGACGTCGCTCCCTTCGACGCCCCCTTTGCGGCACGCATCAGGCACGGGGGCGAGAGACTCTTCGCGACGCCGGTTCGACGCGCCCCTTGCATCACCCCCGACATGCTGCCTGTCCTGCACGCCTACATGCGCACCCTGGGCCACCTCGGCGTTGCCCCTTGGGCGGCGACCGTGATGGGGTACTTCAGCTTCTTGCGCCAGTCGAACCTGCTGTCCCCGTCGCACACGCCCTGGGGGGCCCGCATGCGCAGGGAGGACGTCTGGCCCGTCCCTGGTGGGCTGCGCCTGCGCATCGCCTCATCGAAGACCATCCGCTCGCCCACGCAGGCCGCCTCCATCTTCGTCCCCGCCATCGCCGGGTCGCCCATCTGCCCCGTCTGCGCTTGGAGGCGCGCCCTCGACCTGACACCTCGCCCCGGGGATGCCCCGGCCTTCCTGGCGCGCGCGGGCGTCCCCCTCACCCCTCGTGACGTGACCCCCCTCGTCCGCGCCGCCCTGCGCGGAGCCAGCGTCTCCGGTGCTGACGCCTACACCCTTCACGGCCTCTGCTGGGGCGCGCTGCAGGCCTGCGCTTCGAGGGGGGTTGACCTCTCCGCGATAATGGCCCAAGGAACCTGGGAGTCCGACGCGGTCCATGCGTACGTGCCCAAGATCGCAGCCTGCGCAATGTTTATGTCGGTAACTCGGGAGGCAGCCTTTTTTGGGTCGGCTCCCGGGCCTACCTCCTCCCAGAGTGCTCCCTCTGCGGACCTGGATCAGGTCGATTGACATTTGACCCCATTGACCTCAGTGTACCTTGTGCTATTATCGTTTAGTTAATAAAACCTTTTTCTCCCACCTCTGTCTCGGGCTTCCTCTGTCCGGTTCGGCCCATAATTTCCGAATTGTGGTTGATCCGGCGGGAAGCCCGAGACGGTCACGTCCCCAAGCACTGCATGCTCCCTCCTCCCCCCCCCCCTCTGACCTGCATTCGGGCTACTGACTCCCTCCTATATGGATTTACCACGCACGCTACCCTCTTTTTAACACTCCAGGGGGTCGGCTCCCGGGGCTACCTCCTCCCAGAGTGCTCCCTCTGTGGACCTGGATCAGGTCGATTGACATTTGACCCCATTGACCTCAGTGTACATTGTGCTATTATCGTTTAGTTAATAAAACCTTTTTCTCCCACCTCTGTCTCGGGTTTCCTCTGTCCGGATCTATTACAAATACACTTTGTGCTTGGTTATACATCTGACTAATTGTTGCCCCGGAATTAAAACCACCTACAGGATTGGCCAAAAGCGGTCTTCATCCCAGGGTGGTCTTAATTCTGAGGTGTTCATAACCAGAGTTCTGATGTAAATATAACAATTCTAGCAACAATTAGTCTTGCAAGAGAGAACAAAGATTCAGGTAGTATTAGACATCTTTATGAACATCATTTTCAATTATAAAAACGGATATTAAACACTTTCATTGTTATTTTCACAAAACAATCTTTCTTTTTAACTGACATTGCCGAAACTCCCTCACAAAACTGGAAAAGACCTAGTGCTAGCAGACGCATTAAGTAGGTTGTTTTTTTACTCCAAGGCACAATTTTTAGCTGACAAGTTATGTGAAAAAAGGTATGTTTCCAGGATAAATGTTTCTCATGATAATGTTTTTTATATATTTTTCTAAGCTTCCTCGTTGATAATTTATTACTTTTCCTTTTTCAACTCACAGCTTATAATTACAACTTAGTTAATAAGCTAAGTGTGTTCTTCAATGCGGGATTGACAGATGGAACCTGGAAAAATAAAAGGGTACATTTCGGGGATTATTTCAAGTTTTGCAAAAAACAAAAGGATAGCCCTAAAAAACCTAAATTAAAAACGGTAATGTTATATATTTTATATTTGAATGATAAATTGTAGACTAGGGGAAATTAAAATTATTTAAGTGATGCTAGAACATGGATAAAATTGTTTTGTGAAAATAATTCACACACTCGTGCACACAAGCATACAATAAAGACAATGAGGAATAAGAACGTTTAAAGTTATTTATTTATTCAATAAAATTAATTGAATTAACTTGGCTGACGTATCAGCGGCAACGTGTTTGAGGGCCAGGCACGATGACCCAGACGCCCTGAGCAGTTCAGATCAGTTCAAGCATGTTAAGAGCAACTCGTGACATGTATAGACGGTGCCAGATGGGATGACAGCCACGACAGCGCTCAAACCCCTATAATGTGGGTGGGTGGGTGATCGATGTGGTGTGTAGCGCAGTCAGGGGTGAAGTGAGGAGCTAGGCGTACTCGAGTGACGAAGAAAACTATAAATAGAACAACTCATGACATGTATAGACGGTGCCAGATAGGATGACAGCCACGACAGCGCTCAAACCAAAAGAGATATGAGCGCTGCCGGTGCATCACGTACTACAGGAAAGTTCAGATATTTCTTGACAGCGTTTGATCTCCATGTACCAGCCTCCATTATCGTTGACAAAGGCAAACCTGCTACCTCACAGGCCTGAGCGCCTCCTCTACGAAGACTATGCAAGGTAAAGTGCTTCTCATGACCAAGCGACACCTCGGCTGCAACGGTGAGTGCACGGAGCAGGACTCTGTTTGTTAACGGTAGGCCTGACGGAAGCATGAGGGCCGGCGCATCTGGAGGCAGCCTCACTGTAGCACGGTAACTCCTCCAGGCTTGTATAGGGCAACATGGTGAATTAGGTATAGCGGGAAGGTGGAAACAGAGGACAGAATCTGACGAGCATGTTTTAGAGGAGCGCAGTCACAACAATCTTATCATTACAGATTGCGACATCCTTTGCTTTCAGCACATGGGGACCTAACACACCAGTAGAAGAGGCAACGAGATTACTTTGCCGCATAAGGGTCAAATAGGCGAGCAGGAGGGCTACTATAACTACAATGGGTTTGGGTTTAAGCGAGACAAGATATAGAATTATTTTCCTAAACTCAAGTGGTGTCATAGGAGCTGCTCTGATTACCTTATGAGTCGATGACTTCATGATAGCTCTTTTCATTACTGCGATTTCATTAGAAAGGAATTGTGGGTGGGTACCAGGACTCCCAGAAACCCAGATTTTAACGGATGAGAAATAATTCATAACTGCCCCCGGTGACTTAAGCGATTTAGAGAGGGATAGTAAGAAGGAGAGTAAGTCATAGACAGTTGGTTTAAGAGGTGAGACGTTGTTAATGGAGCAGAAAGAGAAATATCGGGTTATATGTGCCGCCTTATTCTGCCATGTGCGAGATGCCAGCCAGCCGTGAAGAGATTGATGAGCTCGGCATGGTGTCTCACTGTGTAGTCTGGAAGATAGAGGCAATAAATATACTATCTTCCAGTACAATGAAAAGAACGTTACAGAACAACGAAATCCAACAGTTCTAACCCTAATGACGGTGATACCTCAATTAAATTAGACTCTTTACACATTAGCTCTGCCCGCACCTTCATAGCTTGTGATACAAATGACCTGCTAAGAGCATTGGACAGCACTAGTTCGACACCCGGCTTATGTCGGATTACCAACTCGAAATTACGGTTCGCCGACAAGAGCCATAACTGACGCGCACACGCACACAGAAACCTGTCCTTCCCTTTACCTGACTCCAGTATGGCTTGTGACGCAGCATTATCGGTATTTACCGTGATAGAATAATTCTGTGGATCTAAAGGAAGTAGCGATGCTACTGCATGGACTAAATTCAAAGCCTCCAGGTGAACTATTGAAAGGTTCTTAGCCAATACCCCTGCCGGAAACTGCACTGCATAGTATTTCGCTTTCGAGAATGCCCCAGCTGCCGTCAGAGTAGCATCACACTCGATCACAAACGGATCCCTCTGAATCGCCGGCAAGAGCTGGCGACCATTATATGACTCCGCAAATTTTTCGAACCACTCGAGAATGTATGCTGTCCTGTAAATGGGGTCTTCTTCAGTGCTTCCAATATCCTATTAGTAAATCGAGTGGCCGGCTTAATGCACTTTGCTAGGTACTGTAATTTACCCGCCAGGCTCTGTAACTGTTTCCTGGAGGCTTTCACCTTAAGTTTCCAGGACTGACACTCCTTCAAGACGTCTGCGAGCTTGTCAGCTGGCAAAGAGACCGTCAAAGAAGGCGCATCGATATGAAAACCTAGCCAGACTAACGCTCTGACTGGAGGGGAGCACTTATCCAATGCCAAGTCCAAACCTAGTAAGTGAGTTAATTCAGTAAATTTGGCATATGCCTCTACCGCCTTGTCATATGAAGCCTCCACACCGACGAAATCGTCAAGATAGCAGAGAGCGAAGAAACCCTCCTGTCTCAACAATCAGACTACCGCACGAGTCGTACGTGCACATGCTAATGCCGAAATTCTGCATCCAAAGGGTGGGGCGATATCAATATATATCTGACTATTCAGCGCTATCCCTTAAGTCGTGTTCACACGGGCAATGTAAATCGATTCGTAGAAATCGACTTGCCTAGTTCGGCTTACATTTCTCGTGTGAACGGGCGTCTAAGTCGGATTAGGGCTGAATCGATTTGTGTGATACGGATACTGTAAACCACCTGTGGAGGTCGATTACGTAAGCCGATTTCTGTGATTTGATTTATTTTGCCCGTGTGGACGCACTGAGGCGGATTAAGCACCTCACACGCATGCGCAGTCGAGAGCTTACTTTGTTGACTTTCCGGTCGATCAAAAGCGCATATTATATAATTTGGTCTATGAACCTGCTAGAGGTGCACAGATATTTTTTTCATCATTTATTTTTAGGGTTTCACTGCCCAGCAGAAGTTTTGACCGTTCCAAACCAATACGATTCATTAAATACATATCTAGGTCGAATCCACTCTCTCGTGGTGGCGCTGGTCAGACTGGACTTGCTCATGCACAGATATCGACTTCCGGCCCAAGTAGTGCTCGTGTGAACGGGCGGCTAATTCGACTCACCTGATTCGATTTGTCTAATTCGCTTCACATTTTGCCTGTGTGAACACGGCTTAAGAGTGGCGCCGAGAGCGGACACACCCGAAGTTGTCTATATGCCCTCGACAAGTCAGCCACCCACAGCCAGGCCCCACACCCTAGACATGACAATCTATCTGTTAATGTTGAAACTGACGGGAGAGAGAAATTAAATTGCAGGCCTTGATAAAAACCCTTTCACAATCCCCGCATTCGCACTGCGTCCCGGAGGAAAACTTAAATCAATTATTACTCACTTCTTCACTGAATTATTCTTCGGTTTAGTCATAATAGGACTAATCTGGCACCATGGGAAGAACGGTGGGGTATCAAATGGGCCAAGCAGTGCATTCATCTCAATTTCTTTATTAATAAACTCAATAATGTGTACATCTCTATCAGCAGATTCACAAATGTAGGCACTGGTATCAGAGGGGACGTATACTCTAACGGCCACCCAAACTCCAGGTGGTCAACTAACAGTGTATCAGGATAATTCAATAACATGGCCCGCCACACCGGAATTTTAAAGCCGGACGGAACGGGAATACGTGCAGACATATAATTCGGTACAGCTGTATCACGTACTGCCATATAAATACGACAATAGTCCAAAGCAGATGGCCACATGACCGGTGCAGTGACCGGCCAAAACTGAGAGAGCTTATCTCTAAACAGCAAAGGAGGAGGTGGGGGAAACAGGAGAGGAGAACGAACAACATTATCAGATACATTTTCAATATTAAACCAGTCAAAGACAACATCGGGTAAAGACAAGTCAGTATCAGAGGAGGCAAAGTGTCAGTACGCGGGGAGGGTGGCACTAGGCGAAGGGGTGAGCACGTGGTCTTGGGGTGAGCTCTCATTGGTCAGGGGTATGGAAGCATGGGGGGGGGGGGGGCGAGTGGGTGGCGCCGACCGATCTAGGTCAGCACTAGTCGCCACGTGGTTGCAGTTAGGTTCTACTTGTTCTACCACGGTTGCAATGGGTGGGTTTAAGGGTGATTGTGGTAGAACACTTACTGCCGCGGATGACTGGTCTGATAGTTTCCTATCCATATACTTCCTCTTTTTCATGCAATCTTGCTCCCGATGGGGCAAGCTGTGCTTGAACCTGTACGCGCAGTATGCACATACATGGACGAACCTAACTGGAAGAACCCCCTGTGCCGCCTGGAACCCGCATTCTTTTCCCCAGTTCCATTGATAGCATGCCTTGCCATCAACCTCCTTATTATAATCCTCTCGGGTTCAGAGGAGCTTGGGCGGGTGCAGTAGCCGGTGCCGGTGCACTCTGCCTGGTGCACGTAGACGGGACGGGGCGGCGGCTGCCTTGGCGCATCGGTACAGACCTCTCTCTGCACGTCCTTCAAAGCCACGTAGTCCCCCCACGCATCCGGCAGGCGGCCATCCGCTACCATCTGAAAGAGGCGCTCCAACCACCTCCTGCACGTAGCCCAATCCCAGGTTATGGCCATGCGAGCCAACTCCTCCTCATGGCAGAGAAATGCAGGCCACCAGGCCTCGGGGAATTCAGGGTGTGCCGCAATCCTACGTAGCACCACAAAGTACTCGGCCCACGTTGCCTCCCCTATACCAATCTTCCTGCAAGCGTCTCCACGGGAAATAAATTTATGGGGGTAGAATGAAGTACCTTTCGGTCTCTGTAGGGCAGGAACCGCTGCCACAAAGGCCGCCGCTGCAGGCGGTAGGCACCTCTGCGGGCGCGGTGGTGGTGGTGGTGGCATTGCAAACGGACGGGGTGGAATTCGTGGGCATGGTGTAGCCGGCGCCTGCTCGGCTGGGCCTGGTGTGACACACACTACAGGTGGTGAGCGCACCGCCACCGGTGACGGGAACGGGCTTGGCAGTGTCGGCAGTTGCGCCGGTCTGGGGGGGGCGAGCTTGCGTTGCTGGCTCCTGCGGACGACCCACTGCTGGTGACTGCGGCTGGGGCAGTCTAAACGGCCATGCTGCTACTCACTCCAACGCCGCTAACCTTTCTGCCACATCAGCATACTGTGTGTCACGGCTCATCCTCCTCACCAGGTCCTGGTCCGACTCATTATCCGACGACGGTGAAAATGTATTAGCTGTCTGCCCCAGTCTTATGGGGGGGTACTTTCCGAGGACTGTGTCAAGCTCTGATCCATAGCTGGCGCGCAGGACGACCTGACTGCTCTAGTTGGCTGTTCTAGGCAAAACTTGAGAAAGAGGTGGTCTACCTCGGCGCTTTTGCACAGGCGGCATATGCGTGGTTTAACTAGACCTGCTGAAGCATGTGGTGGTTCAACAGTAGCTGCAGTTGATCGATGTGGTGTGTAGCGCAGTCAGGGGTGAAGTGAGGAGCTAGGCGTACTCGAGTGACGAAGAAAAGTATAAATAGAACACGTGCCTCGTGTGCAAATTATCCATGTTAGCCTGCAGCCAACATGTTTAATGATGTATTTGATTGTTATACTGTGATGATACTTAAAAAAGGTATATTTAATCTGAATAGTAATACTGTAAATAGAGCATATCCATTAAAGATAAAACATATTAAATTAATTGTATTAAAATTTTAAAAAATGTGTAAATATGGTTTAGTGTTTATTGCTGCTGTGTTAATTGGATATACATGCTTGTTAAGACAGTCAAATTTATTCCGAGATACTGGGTGATGGCGGTCATACTTTGCTGGGCGAAGACATAAGGACACATCATGATCACTTGACTGTGTGCATAAGGAGCACAAAGACTACTAACAGACCAGACAATGTCTGTGATTGATACTGAAATCAGAAAAACAAGCGTGGTGGCCAATGGTGACGTCACATAGTCTATGTCATGGGGCTGCGCAAGAATATGCTCGAATAGGAGTTCCTCTGGACTGTATTAAGATGATAGGACACTGGAAATCAAATAGTGTCATCGTCCCCAATACATGGAAGTCCATCAGACGCACCCCCTTACATGGGTGTTCAGTGGTATGTGGGTGCGCAAGTCTTTGAACACCATAAATCACTCTTCGTCACATTGTATGGATCAGACTACAGGGGAAACCACATGAGTAGAAAATGTGATATGGATGGAAACCACTGAATCAATCTGTTCATACATGAATTCATATCAACCTCAGAACAATGTTAAACTATTTCCTTTTTACAATACAAACAAAGGAGTTATTTATCGCTGAAATTATTCACTTCATCCTAGACAGGCTATTGTTTTCACTCATAATCTGCATACTGGGCTAAATTTTAAATGTAGCTAATAATTGAGTGGAAAAATATAATACAAAACAAAAAATAAGGCTATTCTTTCTTTGTACCAAGGGACTGCATCGTAAGTTTAGTAAAGTGCAGTAAGTTAGCACTTCAAGTTAAGTCCAGTTTTATATTCACAAAAATAACTTCTTTCCCCAACTTAAAGGCAATCAACAGTGGTGAAAATCAGGAGTTGTGAATATATATCAAAATTTAATTTGTTAAAACATGTACACTCAACAGGTAGTGCATATCGATCGCTTTCCTTAAATGTAAATTAATTCAAATCAACTACCTTTAATCATGATTTTATACAAAACATCACTGTGCTGAAACGGCAGTACCGCATTTCTAGTTTGGTCCATTAGACACCAGAATTTACAAAAGAGAAGTAATTTTAATGTCGGTACTTGGTAACCAATCAGTAGGCGCTTTATTATTATCATTATTATACTCTCACTGGAAAATAAACGCATTTATTAATTATTAATATTACAACACAGTTAAGCTCTTAGATGTTCACGGCGAGAAATGTTTGTTTTTTGTTCAAACCATCGCTTTTACATGTAAAAGCAGACAATCAATAGACACTCATTAAATTAGAAAGCTCACAATCATATATTTGTTGTCAAGGGAAACAAATTCCCATAGCGAAAGAAAAGTTAAGCTAAGATATAAACCAGTAACATCCCAGTATACACAAAATATCCACAATTTATAGTACAGTGATGGGAATCTTCCCTCGAGCCATTATTAAGGATGCTATAGTCAATTCATCAGTTTCGAACAATCTGTACACTAATTTAAACTCGATTAATTCTACACCCCACCATAGCGACATGTTAAGTGTTTATTGAATCCACACATTGCGCAATTTCGAATAATCAGTACACTCATTAAACTCGATTAATTCTACACCCCACCATTGCGACAGGTTATGTGTTTATTGAATCCACACATTGCACAAATCCAACTCCCTTAACAGTGTTGCTTATCTTAAAGCTCTGACAATAGATGTTGCCGTGCTAACAATGGATGTTCCCTGTGAGCTGGTTTTGCTCATTGCTTGAAATCGGAGTAGTTCCGTCTGTCCGGAAATATGAGTAGATATTGTAGTAGTCCAGACATGAGCTCCACTACCATACACTGGCAGCAAGGACTACTCCGTCACCGTCGCAGTTTACAGCATTAGGTGGCGGTATGGTAGCCGCGGGGCAGCACCGCGACAGGGCTGCCACCTACTGTGTGTGGCTAGCGTAACCTCTCCCCCCTGCTTAAATGGAATCTTAATTAACTCATGCTAGTGCGGTCAATATATAGAGAAAACGCTCATTGTTGAATTCATTGTGGCGGGAAGACGAATACGGTCATCATCATGCATATGCTGAGCGGTATCTTTATAACTTTCTTTTCTGTGACCATATGAATATCGAAAATAGCCCCCCCCCCCCCCCACTTTCCACACACACAGAGAGGCGTGTGGTTTCTCCATCACAACTCAGTCTCAGCTATTCAACAATGACCGCGAGAGGCGCCACCAGAGCCTGCCATACCGATTTTCATGAGAGTTGGACCTTTCATACATCTACGTTCTTTCGATGAAGCTAAACCCTGAGGTAAAATTCCAGAATACTGTTAGGACTCATGGCAGAATACTGTTAGGACCTGGATCGGTCCTTAATTAGAAAACTACTGCCAGCATAACCACCCCCCCCCCCCTGTCTGCACATTGGATGGCAAATGCCTAAGGTTTCTGTCAAAATTGTTTGTCCACTCAAAGTGGGGGCAACGACTGGCTGGGGAAAGCCAGCATGGATAAAATTACTTGTGGTAGTGGGTCCTTGATGTGGGTTTACAAAAATAGATAATATGAGCAGGTCTAGCAGTTCTTATGGAGCTGGCACCCGAGTTCATTCTGGTGTTCTAATACATTTATTCTGAATCGTCCAATTCACAAGTGGTTCCTAAGTCACAAACACAAGTTGGTTGGTTGTTGGAGTTTTAAGTCCTGGCAACATCTATGGTCATATTAGGACAGCACAAACACAAAATGGCATGGATAATACTGCATATATACCATCCTACACTGCATTTTCAAATACTGCATATATACCATCCTGCACTGCATTTTCAAATAAACATTCTACAATCAATATACGTTTATTTTTCACCCAAAGCTATCACAGTGGACTCGGTAACGTGGTCGTTCTGACGGGTGTTATGCGACTGCTGAAAACCATTGCTTACTATAGTAATCTTCGCCCTTAAAAATTATATACATATACATATGCCAGTGCTGAAAACCATTGTTTACTATAGTAATCTTCCCTTTATGTATAAATATCACCATGTGAAGAGTGCATACACAAGTGCTCATCCCTAACCCTTCATTCAACCATTAGAGAGGCCCAGAGTGACCGGTTTTATTAGCATGGGGAGAAACAAGTCAGAAGTGGGGGGTTTACTTCCAGCAAAGTGGCACCTGGCTATGACTACTACTGAACAGTCACGCCTATACCTTATTCTCCACCAAGCGCATAGTACTAGTAACTGACAAGGCACATTGGTTCAGGTACCTGCCGGAGAGTCCGCCTGACACTGCCTTTCGGGTGGTGCTTGGTGGTGCCGGGTACCATGCCTTTCCGACCTCATCCCTTCTTGGTTATCGCTACCGCTATGCTTCGGCTGCGTCGCTTCCCATCATGTGAACTAGTCGGTCAAAAAAGAACAAAGAAATTTCCAGCAAAACACCAAGACACGTGGCGCCTGTTATGCTTAGAACTACAATAAAGAAGGTTGTAACAATAATGGGGGTGGGTGGGAGCACAAATATATTTATTGTAACAGCAAGGAGCATGCTGACTCACATATCAGAAGAAAGGTGTGGCGGAGGCTAAGTTTGTATATGGGTCGTTTCATGGTAAATGGGGCCAAAGTGTGACATGAGGGTCAAAAATTAATATTGTGTATTTTCCTAATTGTTTCACTGAGTAGCCAACTCTTTGTCCATATATATCCTGGTAATGTGAAAGAAAAGATAGTTGAGGTTACCATTTTGTCAGAAAAACAAGAACTAATTGAGTATCCAGCCCCATGTGTGGACTTATTAATCACCAAGTGTGGATTTATTAATCAAATCAATTATTTAATCAAATGTATTGCATGAAACAATTAAATTTTACATTGTGGTCCCCTAAGTATAGAAATCTGCATAGGATGATTATATTTTCCCCAATTTTGAGTTGTGGATGTAACACAATAGAAATGGACAACAAAAATAATATGGAACTTCAACTTCAATTATTTTTTTATAAAGCTTTGTAGAAAAATTATATTACTAGCCCTGGTACTAGAAAATAGACTTACACATGCAACAATAGCAACTGGTTTTTTAATGAAGCTCTGGTATTCCCAGGATAAGATATTTCCTAATTTAACAAGCAGGGGGCATGACAGTTAGGTGCAGAACCAGTTTAATCACCCTGGAATATTTTATATACAAAAAAATATATGCATGCAAAATGAATATTTATTATAAGTAAGAGTCTTCTTTTTATTATTTCATTGACTAACAGGTAATATTCTATGCAAAATATGTCTTGTAGGCTGTAGAAAAGTCCAAATTCTCCATGTCACAAATTCATGGCTTTAAAACACAATATTTTTGGAATGAAAACGTTGGCTTTTTTCTTAAACTGTCACATTAGTCCTGAATTTTTTCATATCTATCTCTCCAAAGTGTAAGAATACCAATTCTATAAAGAAAATAACTCCTCTACCCTTTCCATAATTGTTGTTGACCATTACATATTGAAAGGTACATTGGCCCCATTTACCATGAAACTACCCATATACATGTAGTTTTATTCCAAGCAATAACCTTGAATTCAATTAACTACATTGAGCATTCTTGTCTAATTTCAAGAATACAATGGTGGAATTCCAATTACGATACACAAGTAATTAAATATGTATGTGCAATTAAATAAGCTGCAATCAGCTGAAACATATTTCAACACCAGAATCTGACATTTCCAACTTAGACATTGGGGGTATTATTAACCATCTGGAGCGGTAGAGAAAAAATTTCAATTCAATTTAATAGAGTATGCCAGTACATAAATTCTCTTGGGAAGTCATGAGCTGGAAGAGTCCTTTATTTAAAAAATATATGTTAACTTATTCTCGTGACCTTTCGTGACCTTGTGGAATACTGCTGACGCTTAACACCCATTTACCATACTCTGCCCTAAATTATCATAGGATCATATCAATATGGGAATCACAACTACGCTTCAACTACAGAACTCTTGGTGTGCTTACTAAAATTATTTTGCATACAATCACTTCAAACATTCCAAAAATATGAGGCACTTGTAATTAGTTACTCCAAATACCGATCAATATTTATCTAATATCAAGAAATTATGGCAGAAATTCAAAACCATTGCATGTTTGTTTGTTGTTTTACGGCCTAGCAACATCCAAGGTCATATCAGAAGGCTACCGACTTGTGACAGTGCACACTCATGGCGATTTTAAAGTGCTGGCCTACTGGGTGACCAGGCTGCGGGTACCATGACCCGATATGCCAGTCACATCATCCTGATACTGTGCTAACCAGTTCCTGGGCTATCCTATTAATGCCGACCACCGGGCTAGGCAGTGATAAGCATCAATGTTATAAGTCATTGGTTTAACTCAGCTGTGATTCGAACGCCCGACCTTCCACAGAAGAAACCTGCACTCTACCGATTCGGCCATCGCGTCTGGTTTTCAAAACCATAGGATTATGCCATTTAAGCTCCACAGATGTCACCTACCAGGTGGCAAGTAGGACTTGCTTTGAGATCAGGAAGTTGTTGCGGAGTTTGGTCCAGCTTTGCCCCCCGTTCTTGCTGACGACGAACGGCAGGCCGGGAATGGCCGAGTTCATCTTGATTTTGCCATCCTGCACCCTAGAACCACCAGGATTAGTTTACAAAACAGCCAACATAGCGCAACAACGGGTTTCCTAAAATAGAATGTGAACTATTCTAATGATAGCATAAAACTAAAGACAAGTCGAGGCGTATTAGCTCGGAGTACATCACTTCGGTTACACTCGCTACATCAGATGGGAAAACTCATTCTCCGTGTAATATGGCAGATCAATTAAGTGCCCTTCCACGTCATATTCAACAATGACGTTTTACTCTTATCATTGGGACTTGAGACAGTACCTGTAATATATCTGATCAAATCACTCCCACTAGGGGAGGGGATTGCTAATTAAAATTCCTCCTCACGACTATTTTAATTTCACGAAGTGACTGACCACAAAATGAGGCTATCGGCCTAGGTGAGGAATTTCATCCCAGTACAGACTGTACCGACATAAATTCACGTCTATTTGAGGAGGGATGGCTGCCGGTACTCACAGTGCTCCCGGTACCGGCAGGTGGTACATGAAGCCGTCCATCTCGAGGCGGGGAAGCTCGTGGTAGCCCAGCGTGTTAGCGAACCTCGTCCAGTCCTCGTGCTTGCGCCGGCTCCGTTCGTTGCTGTCGGTGAGTAGCTCCCAGTTGGCACGGTGCCAAGCCCGCTCGGCCATGGCCAGCAGGCGGGGCAGCATCATCATGTGCAAGTGCTCCTCCGTGCGCAGAGTCTCCCCCCAAAGGTGGCTCTCGATGCCTGCAGGGTGTAGGTTAGATATGCTTGTTACCCCGGCGTTCATACCCATTTACGGTTATTAACTTAAAGTGCCCCAAGACACAGCCGTATTCAATTGATTCACTGGGTAAGATGTGAATTGTGATAAATAACAATGACTATATGTATGGTTTTAATATGAAAAACAAGAGGCAGGATAACGAACCCACAAAAATCACTTTTAATACAAAGCATCATTGATGAGTTTGGACACGTCAGTGAAAATAGGCTTTAAATATGGTCATGATTTTCCTTTTCAAGGACTATTAAGGATCTTTAGACAAATTGCAGGACATTCCAGACCTGGAATAGTGATTTATCAAATTGCAGGACTTCCAGGTTTTCAAGGATGTGTATGAACCCTGTAACGATAGCAGCCTACATAAGCAACACTTGTTTGTGATTAAAGTATCGCCCAATACCGGCCCTCGTAATCAAAGGAGTGACAGGACAAAATCTAAAAACAATACACCACCCACTAGAATTAAATGCATTCAGCCAATCATTGCGCCGGATTCTGGTCAGGTGACAAATACTGGGACGCGGATAATCGTCGCCCCTCCTCGTTCTGGAGTTCGTGATGGGTAGGTAGAATATACTGGACCAATAATAAGCTTAAGAAAGAATATTTCTAAATAGGATGGAGGAAATTTATCCAGGAGGCTCCTGTACCGTAGTAAACAATAAGAAAAAGACAAATTAGATTGTACATTTGATCAAAGATAGAGAGAATTGGGTTTGCGGGAGAGTAGATAGGTATTCTTTCTCCATTCTTGTATCATAGAGCGGAGGTGTAGTGGACAGTAAGAAATCTCTTTTTAGACTAAATTCTTTACACATGTGGGTTAAAGGAGGGAAGCATTATTAATTATTAGCTTCAGACCAGGTGCCCTTAAATTTGTAACTTACCAAGGCCATCTAATGTAATCTAATCTAATCCAATTCAAAGGAAATTAAACGGTGATTTTTCATAGCGATGGTTTCTGTATACACTTTGCACTGCTTCATAGACAGCTCCCTTCAATCTCTCTCTGCCATTACACAAGGAGACCCGTGCAAACTTACGCCACCTGGTTATTGACCTACCAATGATGTTGTGCGGCTTCAACAGTACCGGGCATTTGGAAATATTTTTGCCACACACTATTTTGTAGGTGAGTCGGTGCCCGAACAGGTCGAAGTCTATGTTGCTGTAGTAGTTTTCAGGCATGAAGCCAAACACCTTGTAGGTGTTCACGAACCGGGTCGCCCAGAATAGCCCCCGCTCGTCTGGGTGTGGCTCGTGTGGGTGGTCCAGGTACAGGTGGGTGGAAGGTCCCAGAACCACCTGGCAACATTTGAGTAATTAATGTAATATTGACCAGGAGTTCAATCCAATTGGTAGAGACGCTATATTGGTTAAGTCACATCCTGGATCAAATTGGAAAATGCAATTTAGATAACAAACGAATTTTATTTAATACAAAGAGTAAACAAATCAAAAATGTATATATATCAATAAGAATTGAACTAGATTAATCCTAAATATACAAGTTAAATAATGGTTGACTCATTCAACATCTATTGCAGTTTGCATGGTGCTTTCAGGCAATACGGCTAGACTAAAAAAATGGGCAAACAATGACTAAATCCAACATTAATTTGGCATGTTTTCAATTAAAATATCTCCAAAGTTAACTCCTTAAAATAATAGTCACTTTCAGTAGATTATTCAGATCAACTATCTACAACCATCTGATTAGCCAATTTGAAATTAGGATATGTAACGGTTTTTTAATGATGATGTGCACATTTTACCAGAATTTCTGTTATTGATTTGATTTGTGTTGGCTTTGCTCACTAACTGTGTTTGCACACAAGGTTTAAGCCAACTGTCTGTGGTACGAGTGACCTCACCTTGTGACCATGATTGGCCAAATGGTGAGCGTGGAACACATTACGGCCGTCCCACGAATTGGCCCACACGTTGACGATGGTGGCGCTCGGGTCACTGAGCTGCTGCAAGTGCTGCTCTTTGTAAAACATATCCTCCCACCCATGGATGGTCAAATGCAACTTGCCAGCAACTTCCAGAAGCATCCGTGCGAAGTGTGTGGTGAGGTCCCCCTGCGAGTGGTACCGATGTGTCCTCATAAGATGTTTGCACTTCGATGAATTCATAAGGGCCATTTTGGGCACTTCGTCTCCACCCACATGGAAGGCCTTCAAGGGCATGATGTCCTTGTGGAAGTCCACAAATGTGGTCAGAATGAGCTCCATAAAGCGCAGTGAGGAATTCATGCACACGTTCATGACGTTGTCCCTGAACTGCTGGACGCTGCGGTACTTGGACCTGTCGTCCGGGTCGCTCAGCAGGTATTCTTCGGCCGCCACTTTCTTCCCGTCCCGCTGCAGCTTTTTGTAGCGCAGCTCCATTGCCTTTATGCCGGCGTGCATGTGTCCTGGGACGTCCACTTCCGGTATCACCTCCACGTGGCGCTGTTTGGCATACCGAAGAATATCTTTGTAGTCGGAGATGCTGTAGTAGCCATCGTGTTGGAAGTCCACTCCTACCCCATCGAAGGGAAGGAGGCATTCGGTCTCGGAAACGTCGTCACATCGCCTACTTCCCACCTGAAGCAAAAATCATAAAACTGTATACAGCAATTAAAACCAGGATTTCAAACCAAGATTAAGATATCAAATCGGAACCATCAGGATTTTTTACATCGCCCAGTGACGTCAAATGAGCAGTTCCCATGATTAACTACACATCTATATTGCATGCTGTATTATAGAAGAACGCAACCACTTCGTGAGATAGTAGTCCTTACATTACAACACCATGGCATCGGCCAATCAGCAAGAAAGGAACATGCACTCCGTAATGTTATCACCAACGAAGTGGTATCTACCCTGTTCATACAGAAGAGTCATGAGTCGAAAATTCTAAAACCAACCCCCAAACCCTTGCTTATTACTTACATTACTGTGTCATATCGAGCTATGACAAAGACTTTAAAAGAAGAAAAAAGCGGGGAAGGGGGAAAATGGTAAAAAGAAAAAAAATAGGGAAGAAAAATGTGATCGTAAAATGAATTGATGTACATCATATTCTTTACTTATTGCAACATGTCTTCATTAATTACACTGTATAAATCATGTAAAAACTTTGTAAAAATACCTGTAACACTTCTGGTAGGAAGACCAGTGCTACGGCACTGAGAAATGATATATGCATAAAATTAATGTTCCAAAAGAAAATAATAATAATGCCACTTCTGTCAATGCAGATGACCCATCCCCTGAGTCCTGGTGTACAAAAGAATGAGATAATAACTGCTCTCCAGCACCCGTTGACTTTCTTGACAACTGGACCAGAGCTAATGCGATGTCCTACAAATTGGCCTCCAGGTGACTGAAGACCGCCATAAACATCACACAACCAGACGCACATGTGCCCAGCTTACCTCCGTTAGTTCGGGAAGGCCGGGGATCTGTATACGCCACCCTTCATCGTCCGTCAAATGAAAATGGAACTTATTCAACTTGTACGTTGCCATCAGGTCAATTACGTCGAGTATCTAAAAGAATGGCATCATAAATATGAGAAACGATTGTTCATAATTCTCTTAAATTATTATTGTACTATACCGTTATTGTTGTACTACACCTTTATTTTTTGTTACATATATATATTTTATATTGTACTAGACCTTTCATTTCTTTATTTTAGCAACCCTTTAACAAATTGTTATTGCAAGTAAGTACTATGGCTGCAAGACTAGTTTAGTACCTTGGCCCTGAATTATTTTATTATTATTCTTTTTGTTTATAGATATAAATAAATATACTTAAAACATACATTGGCCCACATATCTCGCCATCATCACAACCACGCCCACCCCCTTCTCGTAGTCAGCTATAGAGTGACGTTAATTAGTGCATGGGTACTACTAAATAAACTTAGTCTCAAAGAGTCGGGCCCAGGGTGAAGGTGCCTGGAGTGGGAGGGAGGAATTCTACAACACCAAAGACTGACGAAGTTAGCCATGGGATAGAGTGGACAGTTGTCATTTGAAGTTAGCATCAGGGCCTTCTTCCGTTCGCCTAAATGTTGGTGAAGTATGAGACTAGGGAAAGGGAGGGTGCTGGTCGTTGGTACCAAGGCCACATGCAGGCAGTGGTTACTATCGACTTATTGTGGACTGCCTCCATTTTCGCTTAAAGCTGCACAGTCCAATGAAAGCATCACCTTTTTGAAACCAAAACAAGTATCTAGACTTGATCCTACATATGTAACTTAGAAAGTTAGAGACTGCTGCACTTATTAAGTATTTGTTGCTGCACAGTCAATTTAATAGAATATGTTATTGCTGAAATTTATTTTGCATGATTGCCCCTCAAATATCTTAAATGTTAGCCATTTAAAATACAAGTTACTTCAAAATAAAGTAAGATAGATTACAACAAACAAAACTGGTCTTTTAACAAAATCACAAAAACCTAAAAGCATCGGATTATGCAATTTTAAGCACACAATATTTGGATGCATTGTTGAGTGAGTGTGTGTGTGTGGAGGGGGAGGAGGCCAGTTATATATACAACTTAAGGTGAGAAAACCTTAGTTGTTGCCAGGACGTAAAACCCCAACAAACAAACAAACAAACTCAAGGTGAATGATAAACATACCTGCTCCTTTGGTCTGAAGTTTCTGGCAACATCGAGCATGAATCCACGGAAGCGAAACCGGGGGGCATCAAATATGCGAACAATAGGTATTGTCTCCTCATCACCCGCCAATAGAGACAGGCAGCTCTGCACGCCGTAGAACACCCCAGTGGGTGTCGTGCCAGTGATAGTAATGGACTCAGTGTCCTTGTCCACAATAAGCGAATACGCCTCATTCTTGACGACGTTTGTTCCCGGCAGGTCCACGGCGCCCTGCTGTAGCCGTATGAACTTACTTTTAGGCGCTGAGTTAACTTCCTTCAAGCCAGTTTTTTCTGTTACACGTGTTGGATATTAGAATTACAATCAAAGTATCCGGCGAATGAATTTCATTGTAATTAATATGTATTGCAATATATTAGGTAAATATGCTCTTAAAGTTGCATAGTCCGATGGTTTAGGATTTTGTCATTATTCGGAGATACATATATTAAATTGATTGATATAATATACCATACTTTGCTTTGATGTGACTTTTATATTAAATAGCTAACTTTTGAGATAATTATAGTGCAAACATGCTAAATTAATTTTGGCAAGCATACCACCATAGGCTTATGCAGTAGTAACATGTTCTATTAAATTGACTCAGTATGCCCTATGTGCAACAAATGCTTAATAAGTGCATAAGTATATAAGTTAGATAAGCAGAATCAAATTTAGGTCAGTTTAAAAAAAAATGTAATGCTTCATCGGATTACGCAGCTTTAAAGCAAGTCCTTATCATGACTTCTAATGAAACTGTACACGTGTAAGCCATGCTAAATTTGACCTTGACTTATCCATAATCTTTCATAAAATGTAGTTGGTCCGTAATTATCCATACTGGCTTCAAACTGCTTATAGAATCAAGCAAACAATCTATTTGAAAAAGATCTCATCAATGCTTACAAAAATATCAAGCGCTCCTCACCTCTAAGATACGATATTTCATTGGCAACAGCCTTGGTCGTTCCCACGATGACCCACTTGTTTGAATCCAACTTGATATAAGCTCCTTTAATGACTTTCACCTGCAAGGGGGTCGGGATTATGTAACCACCAGCCCTACCAAGATCCTCGATTTCATTCTGAAGGAACCTCTCCTTCGGAGTAAATGGGTTATGTTTGTCGTTAGTATTCATCTTCCACAACTGCTCTCGGTCTAATTCTCCAACGAAAGACAAGGACTCGCCAGCTGTGTTCGCCAACACCTTTGACTTTGCACCTTTTACGCTCACGTACCAATTGGGATACACATCTGTTTTGCTGTTAATCCACCGCCTGCCTTGGAACGGGATTTTCAAGCTCTGCTTAGGTTCCAGTGGTGCAAATAATGATGTGGGTTGTAGCTTAAATATCCCTCCATTAATATGTGAAATAAACAGCATACGGTTGGCTAATTCTGCACCAACACCAGAATTGGAAACATTTTCAATGTCCACTGGATGAAAGAAATGGATCTTCCAGGGTCCGGCTTTGATGGGTTGCATACCGGCATTATAGAATGTGATTCTGCCGATATAGTAGGACAATTTTTGCAAGTTGTTGGTAACCTCGTATCTGATTTGGAGGTGTTTTGCCATGTAGTTCACAAGTGCCTGTTCATGTGACAGTGTTTTACCTGAAAACAAAGTAGAGAAAACAAGTGTGATATATAGTGTACTGCCAGAGCTCACTTCCTGGTACAGAAGCACATTAACTGGCTACAAACATAATTCAGTTTATTAGGATTGCCCTTACTAGATAGAATCTTTAGCGAACAAATCTGACTGCATATTCACAATGGAACCGGTAGTAGCCTGCTGGGTTGCTGGGTGTGAAATTAGAAATCCATTGGAAATGATCGATGGTTAATTAATAATACATAGAAATTAAGGAAGGAATCAACTAGAAGTGATCTGAACCATTTATATGTATACATATTATCGATATGAAGTTAATATAATAATAATTTGCATTGATGTTTACCATAATGCTAATATTAATAACAACACCTATAATTTTAATCTAACTTAAACTTAAAGATGCATTCCCATACCGGCTGAGTTGCGGTCAAAGAGAAATCGATAGCCGAAGTTGAGGGTCATGCAGACAATGACCAGCCCCAACATCACCCGTATCACACGGGCAGCTGATATCCGAACCATGCTGACAGTATATGGTCTACTGAAATGGTTCTGAAAATAATAATTCATATAAACATTCAATGGAGAGTATAAACAAACAATGTTCGACTTTGTTTGTGGGAGGTTTTTTTCTTTCTAAATATGACATGCTCGAATTGCTTGTTAAAAAGTGGTTACTCAATGTCAAACGTGTTATCTATTACTGTCTTTTATTTAGCAATATTCAATTAAGCTGGCAATGTTAACACAATATATCTCTGGCTGAGCAATGGTAATGAAATGAAAATATATTGACTTAATTTCACGAATAAGTCCAACCATTTAACAATCAACCTAATTGCACATGACATGCAATAGATGAAAATGATGGAACCAGAGTGATTAATGCGATGTCATCCTTAAACAATGGTATTAGTACCATAATTCAAAACCAGACACAGGGAATTCATTTTTTGGGCCAATAAATTTATTAATCAGGCTTAATAAATTTTACAGTAGCCATTGGTATTTCTATCACTAGCTAACAAACTAGACAAGCTTTTTGCCAATCAGTACAGATGATCATAATAGCTTTATCTACTCTATTCTAATTAAGGATAGTACAATCCAGAAACGTGAATTAAGCCTGACTATTCATATTACTTATTTGCTAATTAATTAAATTATATCAGCATATATATATATATATATATATAGATTAGTTAGACGAATCTTACCTTGGTATAGATGATGGATAACTATTGTTTTCCCGAGGTATAAGCCTCGGCTAGACGTGGGTGAGGGAGAGATAAGCACATCCGGGTCCAGCAATCTTTACCTACTAATTCAGGATAAAATGATCTCTAATAAATTCTTGAAAAAACTAATGTTTCCTTTGTACAAGCAACAGACTAGACGTGGTAGGGTGTGGAGGGTGGGCCCTCACCCACGTCTAGCCGAGGCTTATACCTCGGGAAAACAATAGTTATCCATCATCTATACCAAGGTAAGATTCGTCTAACTAATCTATTTTACCTCGGTATATAGCCTCAGGCTAGCCGCAGGCTAGGGAGACTTTACGTAATATCATTTTATCCTGATATTTCATTGTTATTGTTATGTTATTCTGATTATTTGTTTGGTATGGAACATTGTTAAAATCACTATTTGTGACTATGCTTATGTTCTCACCTTTTGACCTTTAATGCTGTAGCAGTCGTTGTGCGACACCACTGGGCTTCTCCAGACGCTTGTTATAATGTCTAGCAAACGATCGTTCGGTCTTCCACCCTGCATGCGCTAGAATGCGCTTGACCGAAATTCCTAGGAGGCGTGCTTTTGACACCATGGCTCCTCTCGTTGAGTGTGACGCATATTTGTCCGTATTCACTCCTGCCAGCTTTAGCACATTAATTGTCCAACGGGCAAGTGTGTCCCTTGAAATGCCCTTGTGTGGCTTAATAAAGCTTATCAATAATTGTCTTGAGTTTCTAACTCCTTGTGTCTTGGATATATATGTTCTAATCGCAGATACTACACACAGTTTTGGATTGTCCTTGAATTGCGTTACATCAATTGATGACAAAGGGTCGCCTATGCGATTAGATTTTAACAATGTTGTTAAATCGAAGGTCGCTTGCCTTCTATCTATTTCCAGTCCATCGAGTGAAAGTGCCACTATAGTTTGGCCTCGATGACCTGTGACTAACAGTAATAAAAGTGCTAACTTAAACCCTAATTGTTTTATATCTAGAAATCTATTTTTTTTTTTTTTTTTGGTAAAGTATTTATTCATCTGAATATGACATTTGTCAGCGCCGGAGCACTGGTCTTCCGGCCATCTTACTATCGGAATTGACATTTTAAATAATCTAAGTTTGATCAGTGCTGTATTAGTCACAGCACCGATCGTGTAGAATTAAGGGAGTGGCTCCTGCTGTATAATGTACAGCACCAGTCACTGCGGTTCATACAAAAATGGGGAGCGGCACCGAGTAGAGGGTGTATACTCGGGGCAACTCAAACAATCGTTGTGGGTTACATTTTTTTCTTAAAAAACAAGCTAAGTTTATAGTTGTCAGGGCATTTTGTCTGTCTTATGTAATGTTCAATGTGTTTAACCAGATTGATAGTTGTGTAGGATGTTCGGTGTGTTGTTGGTTTGTTCATGATGGTTAAGGGTGGTGGCAGGGGAGGGGGGCCCATTGGGGTGGGTGGCAGGGGGGAAAAACCCACAGGAGAGCAAGCGAGGATGCGGGGGGGGGGAGGCAGGAGCTCAGGGCTTTGCTAGTAATTACTACAGTAGTCATTCAAGGGCCTGAATAACCAGGTGGGCTTTATATGCATTTTTGAAGGCTAGTATTGTTTCTGTTTCTCTAACTCTGATAGGGAGGTCATTCCACATGCAACTACCTGTGTAAATTGGTGCTCCCTTATATTTATTTGTTGAGGGGTGTGGTACATTGAGCAGGGTGGAGGCTCCTCTTCTTGTTATTCTATTTGTGCGGTCAATGAATTTTTCATCTTTTGCGCGTTTGTGCATTAGTGCCATCAGGTGTAGGTCCCTTCGCTCTGAGAGAGTATCCAATTTTGCTTTCTTGTGCAGTTCAGCCACACTGAGTATCTTGCCTTGGTAAACTGTTCTCAGTGCTCGGTTCTGAATTCTTTGCAGTTTGATCTTTTGTTGTTTTGTTAAGAGTTCATATATGATGTCATTGTAATCTATAACAGGCAATAGTGTAGTCTTGTACAGGAGTAGTGCAGTGTTTTCACTTATGAATTTCCTTAATTTCCTAAAAGTTGTCAGTTTTAGTGCCAGTGTTTGATTCAGTCTTGCCAATTGTCGATTCCCATTTAGAGTGGAGTCTAGAGTTGTGCCCAGGTATTTGTAGGAGTCCACTTCACGAAGTAAGGTACCACCCATTTGTAGTTGGATTTGGGGGGCTCTCGTTTTTCTCATTTTCGCCCCATAGATCACATACTCTGTCTTGGCACTATTTACTGTTAGTTTATTTTTCATGGCACCATGTATTCACCTTATCTAGCACCATGTCTGTCTGGGCTGCAGCTGCCACAATATCTCTATTGTGTACTGTGAGTGCTGCATCATCAGCAAATAATGTAAATGTTGCTCTTTCAGATACTAGTGGTAGGTCATTAATAAAGATTAGGAATAGCAGGGGTCCTAGGGTGGAGCCCTGTGGCACCCCGGTCTTGACCCTACGGGTGGTGGACTCATTGTTGTTTAGTTTTGTGCACTGCATCCTGTTCTTGAGATAATTTGCGAAGAAATTATATGCTTTGTTGCCTAATCCAGCTCTTGCTACTTTCTGCATCAGGATCTCATGGTCAATTGTATCAAATGCCTTCTTGAAATCAAGGAAGACACTGATCGTTAGTTCACCTTTATCCATGTTGCCCAAAAGTTCATCCAGTAGAGATGCCAGAGCCCCTGTTGTGGATTTGTTCTTTCTAAATCCATTTTGCTGGTAGGTCAGGTAGTTGGATGATTCAAGGAATGCTTTAACTTGGTCATGTATAATCTGTTCAATAATTTTTCCTGGAAGTGGCAGGATTGAAATTGGTCGCAGTTCACTGCAGTATCTTGGGTTATTGGTCTTGGGGATTGGGGTGACTGTAGCTACCTTCCATGCATCGGGGAAGATGCCTGTTTTCATTACCGGCATTTGGGCAGGGATGAACGAGGAAGCAGAGCTGGGAATGACATAACTTTATTCTCATGACAATCTCATCCAACGGCAGTCTCGTTTACAGTGTTTCGCGTTTCGAACCTGCCCGCAGGCCAGGTCTTGCCATGAACATGAAGTTATGCAAGTAGATAAATGTAATCGTAAAGAACATAAGTACAATGGTTTTTATAAACGTAACATTTCATCATGTGAGGGAGGTATATGAGAATATATAAGGCAATATATCAGAATATATGAGAATATAGCAATACAGTATATATACACACAATATATGAGGGTAAATGAGTGGAGTGAGTGAGACGACTCATCCATGTTATAAGTATTGATCATATAGCTGAACGGGGTTTATTTAGGGTAGTTGATCAGGTTGGTGACCTGATGGAGAGATATATATTAGGATAGTGATGAGTGGCTAACATGAGAAGTTAACCTATTGATATTTTTTAGGATAATGACGTGGGGGTGGTTTTTGTATCATTACATGTTTTTTGTTTTAATTTGTCTCGTAGTGTTTTGATTTCTATCGAGACAAGTGCCAATGCCAAAGTTGTGGTTGTTGGTGGTTAGTTTATGGCAGCTATCAGGGTCTTGTTGACCTTGTTGGAATCTTTGGTGCTTATGTACGTTCGGTGAGCCTGTGAGGCCCATCCCCCGAACCTCTGCACCTCCAGTTCCGTGTTGCCTGATGCGTATGCCACCGTGGCCGCCGCCTTCCTGATGGCATGCAGGGTAACGGGGGTTTTGACCCCTACTGCCGTCTGGGTGTCTTTCCACACTTGGGCGATGTACGGTATCGTCATGGTCTCACCGTCTCCTGGGTATACCAGCAGTGGTTGTGCCGGGTGTGTCGTCGGGTCCTCGTTCAGCATGCGTTTGTATGCCGTTACCGGGCACAGCACCGGGTTGGGCGCTGGGGCCAGGTTGAGTATCCTCGACTGTGTGTTGCCTTGTAGGTTCTTGGCCCACTTTTGGTCGATCCTGAGCTCCCCTCGTTGTATGGTGACGTCTGACCTCGTCTTGTGCCGAGTTTTGTCGAATGCATTCGCCGCCCTGGGAGCCACCTCGGATTGCCTCGCCCCTGTGTAGTACATTATGAGTATGGCGAACGCCACTACCCTGTGCTTCTGGGTGTCTTGCAGGTACTCCACCACTGCTCTGATTGTGGCTATCGGGGCATGTGGTGTGGGGCGTGGCTTGTGGGTTTTCGACCTCTTGAGGGCGTCCATGGCCAGCTTGACCCTGATATCGTCCATCTGTTCTAGTGGTGCCTTGTTGAGCCTGAAGTGCATGCGGATGTGGGATACCGTATTGGCCACGGATGATGGGCACTGTCGGGCCGCTACTTCTTCGATCCAGCATCGTATCTCGTCGGCTGTGGGGTTCAGCTCTGCCACCCCGTACGTGGTGCAGTGGTGCCTGTACGCTTTCACCGCCGTTCTGTGGTTTGCCCAGGTGCCTGGGGCCCGGGCCTGGGCCTGTCTTGCCTCCGCTGCCACCTGCAGCCGTCTGTACTCTGGATCTGCAATGTGTGAGGCATTCGTGTTGTTTGTAAGCGAGCAAGCATGGTTGTACAGGGATTAGACAGTTTTGAGTACATAATCGAATGGCAGTGTTTTTATGTCGTTCACTTAGGTGGGCCCTGCTGAGTGCGTCGGCTAGCACGTTATCAACCCCTGGTATATGTTGGAATGTAACCTTGACCTGTAGTACTGCCTGTAGCATCCATGCTGAGCGGGCTGCTTCGAGCAGGCGTGCGTCATGGGTGCGGCCGGTGGTGAGGACCTGTACGGCGGCCTGGTTGTCGCACATGACTCTAATGTGGCCGCCTCGATCTCCTTCATGCACGAATGTGTGGAGGGCCACTATGACGTTTAGTGCCTCGAGGTGGTTTATGTTTGTGTTGGGGTCGTCTGAGACTGTGCCTTGTAGTTTGAGGGAGTATGCACTGGTGGAGTCGGCTCCTCCTATGCCCCCCATGCATGCATCCACCTCGATGATTCTGTGTGGTGTGGTTGGCGGTATGAGCGATATGCCGTTCCAGCCCCGTGCGAATTGTGGGAACCATGAGAGGTCATGGCGCATCTGGTCGGTGACGGTGGCTGTGCCCTCACCCATGGCGCGTAGTGTGTCGAGCAAGCGGCCGACAAATATGCGTGCCGGTTGTACGCATTTCGCGAGGTGGAAGAGCTTGCCGAGTATGGACTGTAGCTGCTTCCTTGTGATTGTAGTCCTCTTTATGGTTGAGTTGACCTGTCTAATAGTGGCATGTATTTTTTCCATTGGTATGGATAGCGTCATGTCGGGTGCGCTTATGTTTATACCGAGCCATCGGACCATGTGTGCTGGTGGCTGGGTCTTCTCGGTGGCCTCGGGTAGGCCGAGTTGGCGAAATAGCGCTCTGGTTATTGCGAAGTGCGTGTTACATGTATGTATGTCTGGGGCGATCACGATCAAGTCATCGAGATACATTATTGCGTTGACGCCCTGGTCTTTTAGCATGTATACGATGGCGTCGGCGACACGTTGTATATGACAGCTGGAGCCCCTTGCTCCGAATGGGACTGATATGTCGAGGTAGAACTGATCTGCCCAGTGGGCGCCGAGGAGTGGCCAGTCGAGCGGGCAGGTTACAAAGTTTTTATATGCGCGACTTATGTCCATAGTAAACATATAACTGCTGTCGCCCATGGACCTGAGTTCTCGTGTGAACTGGTCGACTGTAGGGAGGCTGTGTTGGCGTGCGTCGCCTAGTGCCATGTTTTTAATGATATATGCATTAATGGAAGTTCTTACCGGGTAGGACATGTCGGTGATTATCCTGCGTTTGGTAGGATCTGCCTTCTCCCTGGTCATTATGGGTGAGACGTGGTACCAGGGGGTGAATGGTGGGTCGCTATATGGTCCATATATAGCTCCTAGGCTCTTTTCTTTTGTTATGTATGCCTCGACCGCGTCGGGATGTTGCTTGGCGCTGGGATGGTTGGGGCAGCCTTTGCTGTCGGAGGTTGGGCCGAGGTATCCTAGTGGGAAGCCGTATGTCATGAAGTCGAGCAGCTGTCTATGGTCGTCGTTTTTGCTGAGGCGGCGTCGCCACTCGGGTAGGTTGAGGGCTGAAGGGACCGGTGTACGCGCCTCCATGGCGTTGGGGAGGCCGGTGGCCCTGACTGTGTGATATATCCTTGCTATATCGGGGTGTAGGTGTGGCGCTGCGGCTGGCCAGTTGCTCTTTCGGTGTTGAGTGAAGGCCCTCGGGCTGGGATCAATGCTGCTGTGGGGGAGGGTTGTTGTATCGGCGGTACAGTGTTCGCGTATCACATCAAAGTCTATGTTGTTGATTGTGCCGTCGCGGTTGCTGCTAGCTGTGCGCGCATATGTGTGGGTGGCATGTTGGTCGGCGCGGTTGGCATGTGGGCGTGTATTTACGGCGATATCGTGGGCGGCGCGTTTATCGCTGCTGTGTCGGTCGGGTTGGCCGGTGTGTGCGGGGCGGTCGTTGGCTGACCCTTTGTTGCGGGGGTGTGTGGTGACGGCGGGGTTTGTGATGTCGTCGGTGTGGGTCGCTCGGGTGTGGTTGGTGTGGCTGCGAGTGGTGGCTGCCATGTGGGCGGTGTCGCCGTGTGTGTTTGTTTTGCGGTGCCCGCTGTCTCCTGTGGCTGGGGTGGGGGCTTCGTTGCATCGTGCTGTGTTTGTGTAACCGTTGACGGTATTTCGGGCGTTTAGGTTGGTGGCCATCTTGGATTGGCCCTCCTCACGACCATTGACTTTGGCACATAGATCAGGAATGTGAACTTTGATGAGGTTTTGATTGAGGTTTTTTGGTATAGTTGGGATTGCTTGTTGGGGGTGGTGTTCACGGTCGCGGTGGCGTGCTACGACTCCTTCCGATCCGCCCCCCATGTTTAGTTTTTTGCCCCGTTGCTCCTGGCCTTCTTTCTGCACTGCTGTTCCGTGTGGTCAAAATATGTTTGTGTTGTCCGGAAGCAGTAAGCGCAGGCGTGTACCACGTCCTGGGGGCCATCCTGATGGTGCTGTGGCTTGTTGCACCTCCTGCCCGAGTTGTAGGTTTGGCACGGCCTCTCATGCGGCTCAGCCTCGAGCCTTGCCCGGCCTCCCTTATTGTCGTAGTAGTTGGTGTTTGTGCGGTCGTCCCTGCCGCTTGTGTCATTGTGGTATGTGTTGTTAAATGCAAATCTGGCCCTCTCATTGTGAATACCCTGCTCATTGCTCCACGAGAGCTTTCCCTTTTCGATTTTGTCAAAAACCTTCTGACTCCATGCCCTTATTGCATGCCATGGGCTATATATTGTGTCTTCTGCGATTATTCTGAGGTGGTCGAACATGCCTTCGAAGTCCTTCGGTTTGTACACCTCCTTGTCATCCAGCATTGTGAGGTATGCGGCTATGTACTCCCTCTCGGTCATGGTGTGCCTCGCCGCTATTTTTTGGGCGAGGGACACGCAGTTATGGCGGTCAAGGAACATGAATGGCTTAGCGATCGGGTGCTTTACAAACATATCATGCATTATGGCTTTCCTACCTTCGGTGCGCCTGTAAAGCGCCCTACACCTGTCCATCTCATCATCCAGAGTCTCGGCCTGGTCCTCGTGGTGGTGCTGTATGGGGACGTGCCTGGGGGGCGCGGCGGCCCCTTCCTGTGGGGGCTCCCTTCCCCGACGATGGTGGGTTGCCTGCTGTGGGGCGGGTTCGTCGTCGTCCTCCGAGGTTGATGGTGCCCTTCGTGCGTGCCGCCGTCTCGGCGGCAGCGGCGGCGGTGTTGCTGAGCGTGGCCGTCGTGGGGCCGGCGCCTGTGCCGGTGGGTGCGCCGCCGGGTGAGCTGGCTCCCGTGGGCCTGCCGGTGCTGGGACGTATGCGGGCACGGGCGGTTGGGGCCGTGCTGTCTGTATAACCAGCTGCTTGAGGGTGGCCTGTACTGTGGCCATCTGATCCTCCATGGCTGCCATCTTGTTGTGCATGTCGTCGTTGTTATGCCTGCTTGGTGGCTGTGCTGCCGGTGGATAGGAGATGTCGGTTTCCGATCCGCTCTGGATCGCAGTCGGGTCCCTGCGAGATTCGTCCGCCGACGAGGCCGGGTTCCTGGGGGTGCTGCTCCTGACGCCGGCGGCGTCCCCTCCCGGTTTCGGGAGGGTCGCGGAGGCCCCTGCCGGGCGGGCATTGGTGGTCGGCCCCCTGGCTCTCTTCTTTGACGAGTTTGCGTGCCTGGGCATCTCTGTTTTTGCGTGGAGGTGTGTAGGTGCCGAGCGTCGGTGGAGGAGTGAGGAGGTGTGTGCGACATGGAGTCGGCGGGAGAGTGAGGGAGGGGGGCCTGTGATTGGGTGAGAGGATTAGCCCATCAGGGCAGTGGTGGGCTTGTGACTGAGAGGTGGGCGTGGCTGCTTCACTGGCCTCCCCCTGCCCCCAGCAATGACAGCAAATGACCACCTCCGTGGTCATTTAACTCAATTATTAAGTTGTACATATGTGTGAATTCCCTAATTAATGTTGTTATCGCCATCTTTATCAGGGCAGTACTGATGTCTTTTATTCCAGACGATTTATGGGATGATATTTGATTTGTTCTGTCTAGGATTTCATCACAAGATGTTTCTTGGAGATCATAGTTGTGGTTATTTAGTTTGGCTTGGTAGCATTTTTGTTGGGCTGTTCCTCGGTTAAATTTACTGGCTAACCTTTCTCCTATCTCGATGAAATAGTTATTGATTTCTTCTGTAAGTAGCTTATCAGGTATCACATTGCCAGATTCTTCATTGGAAAGGCTACTAATTTTGGTCTGGTTTTCTGGTTCAATCTGTTTGAGTACATGCCAGCATTTTTTGGCATTGTTTCGATGTTTGTGTAGTTGGTCTTGGAGGAATCTTGCTTTGGCTTTTCTGACTTCATTTCTTGTTTTCCTGATCATACATTTGGCTATGAACTCATCACCAGGGTCTTTAGTTATTTCAAATTTGTGTCTGAAGTAGTCCCTGTCTTGTTGTAGTTCTGTTAGTTCATCATTAAGGTACCCAGCTGTGTTAGTTCTAATAGTGAGCTCTACTAGGGGGCAGTGCAAGTCAGCTGCTTTTGTTATTGTTGTGTTAAGCATTTCCCAGCATTTGTTTGGGTCTTGTTCCACTAGGAGCTCTCTTTGGTTGAATTCCTGCAGTGAGTTTTCCATTTCTCTCTGATCGCAGTTTCGGTATGAGCGTCCCCAGTAGGTGGCAGATCTCTTGTCATTCCTTATTTTCTTTTTTAGTATGTATATTGGTTTGTGGTCACTTATATTATAGTTGATAACTCCTGCATTGGTGCAGTGCTTAATATTGGTGAATGCTAGGTCTATTGTTTTGTCAGAGGTTCTGGTTATCCTGGTTGGTGTGTGTATCATTTGCTGGAGCTCATGATCTGCAGCAAATTGTTTCATTGTTCCCCACAGAGTCTGTTTCTTTTCATTGTAATCCACATTGAAGTCTCCTAGTATAAGTATCTCATATTTGTCCATGTCGGTTATTTGTCTCATGGATTCGTTTAGAAGGTCAATTCCTTCATTTAGATTGCCATCTGGAGGCCTATATATGTTGCCAATGAGTATACTCTTGGTGTGGGGTCTGATTACAATTGCCCATTGTAGTTCGATGTTGCTGTTGGAGAGGTTAAGGTCCTCATATTTCGATGTATCAGTATGCAGCTCATTTTTTGAATATATTCCCAGTCCCCCTCCTTGTTTAGTTTGACCATCTGGCCGCTTTGTTTTTCTGTCGGCTCTCATGAATTGGTAGCCTGGTACACTGGCTAGTCTATCTTCCATGTGACTGTTGAGCCATGTTTCCGATATTGTGAAGACATCAAATCCTGACTCAGGTAGGTCTATCCTTAGCTGGTCAATCTTGTTGGGGAGACTTCGTATGTTTAGATGGCCAATCTTGAAGCCTGGTTGGCCCTTCAGTTCTGTCAGAGGAAGTGCAGTAAAAGTAGGTGGCCCATCAACCACCAAACCCAGGTCCTCGCAATCGCTCTCCCGTGCACACAACCCCCCCCCCCACACCCAAGGACCCACCAACCCCCATGTGTGTAAATATTGGTGACTGTTGTATTGACATGTTTATTTGTTTATCTTAGTGAGTGTTGAGTGTTTATCTGGGCTGAGAATTTGTATCTTATCTTTTTAAATTATATTTATGCTCTTGTATCTCACATCATGTGCATTCTTGGTGTGTTTTGTGTGTGCTTGGTGCTCTCATGCAGTAATGTCCATAGTAGCAGGTATTCAAAGCTGTTTTCTATACATGGTAATACTGTAGCTGGCAGTAAGAGGAAAACCAAATCTCAACCTCTCACCACCAGCTCAGTACAGAAGCGGCGCAACCGTCCCGAGATGCAACAACGTGTCGATGGCAATGATGCCTTTACCCAGGACTCTCAGCCAGCAGCGATCACTGACAATTGACATGATTTATAACATTGTGAACATTGACAATATGACAACAGGAGAACATTGTCAGGGAGAACCACCACCACACAGCAATCAGAAGTTCAGTATACTACCAGATAGCCTAATCCCCACAAGTGGTACAACGTCCACTCCATGGAACATCGCATTGATGGCTATGATGTTTTGCTTAAAAGGCACTGGTCACTGGAGCAGGCGGGGGCAGGATATCACCTATGACAGATTTGGGGGTCACAATCCACAGGGTTGGCTGGATATGAGGAGTTTTGTTCCCTGGTAGTCAGTATCGTTTTGTCTGTGGTATAGGTCATGGTCACAGTGGTAACAAGGACAGTATATGGCCCCATAAGTTAGAAATAGGCCAGTTTTCCCACTGATAGTACACTGTGGGCCTTATAAATCTGTGGTCCCTTGTAATGAAAATAGTCTGTCCTGGGAGGGCTCAGTCCGACCAAGCTCTGCTGTTTCCCTTTGTGAGATGAGGAGCTGGCGTTGACTCATTGCAATCGTTGGTGTGCTGATGGGCGGTGGCAGTATCCTCTGGTACTGGTCATGGTGGCGCTTGGCATCCTCGGCACCAGTCGTGGTATCACACTGGTGAGTGAGGTAGGGGGCCAATCCTTAAACATTTTGAACACCAGTGACACATCCCAAAATCGGTCATATTTTGGTTTAGGTGGGTTTCGTTCATAAATCCCCCTTAGTACCCAGTGTATTACGTGATGTTTACCCATTGTTTCTCCCCCTAACCTGGGAAGAATGATCGAGAGAGCACACCTGGCAGCATTAATTGCGCCGTAACCTAGCCCATCTTGTTCTAACATCCTGAAAAATCTGCACACTTGGGCAATAGTTGGATTCATAGGTTTAACCTTTTGAATAAGACAGTAAACGCCCCATTTCTTCAAATATGTGGTATACATTTTGACTGTTCCTTTTCTCCACGCATGCGACACCAACCGTTCTTGTGTAATTTTGTCTAAACCAAATTGTTCTAGGTATTTATTCAGAAAAGGAATGCAAGCAATGGTGTTGTTGCTACGTTGCCGTGATGTTCCAGAGGGCCTTGGTGAGTTAGATTTCCTCGGGATTTTGGGAATCTGAGGCAGTCTCTGGCTGTCGAGACTAGTCCCGCTAGCCACGGTTGTGTGTCCATTCGGGGACGATCAGGATGGCGTGGGACCGGTCCATCTTTATCTTTCGTGCCACTCTGGTAATGATGTTAAAGGGGGGAAAAATGTAATAAAATTCATTTTCCCAAATCAGTGAGAAAGCATCTATGTGCCAAGCAAATGGTTCTGGGTGCCATGACACATATTTGTTAATTTTGAAATTATTTCTTGATGCAAATAAGTCTACCGTAGGTGACCCCCATTGTTGACAAATTTTGTTCCAAATACTCTGTGCCAAGTTATTGCATTCTTTTGACTTTGTACCTCCCATATTCCTGACATATGCCATAGCTGTAGTGTTATCTGTCAGAAGTTGAACCGTATTTTTAGGTATTTTAATTAGACTCAAAAGGCCCAAGTAAATCGCTCTTAATTCAAGAACATTAATATGGTCTGATTTTTCGTTTTCTAACCATCTACCCCCTGTTGCTACATCATTTCGATGAGCTCCCCAACCTTGTAATGAAGCATCGGTAGTAACTACCGTGTTGGGTTGACCCATTCGAATGGGATTGGGAGAGTTATTAATATTCTCGATCCACCAAAAAATGTCCTTACACCCGTCTTGGGAAATGTTCATTGGTCTTTCGAAGTTACCTTTTGTGCGTGCTAACGCTCTATTCTTGTCTATTTCTAGAGACTTGATATGCGCCGCTCCATAAAGAACAGCCGGTGCATACGAGACCATTATACCGATAAGGACGGCGACCTGTCTAATCTTTGGCCTGGATATGTCAAGCAGCTGGGAGGCCGTGTCATGAAACTTCTGTAGTTTCTGTTCTGTTAGAGATACGGTCATGGCTTTGGTGTTAATCAGAAAACCTAAGCATTTTAATTCCCTATTCGGGACGAAAACAGATTTCTTGTCATGAATGTAAAAACCTAAGTCTGTTAATAAATCACACAAATCATTAACTGCTGTTTGGCATTTGTCAAAGGATTCTGCCATAATAAATGAATCATCTATGTATGGGAACATTGTGTGTCCTATTCTACCCATGACTGCAAAAACAGGTTTTAATAACTTTGTAAACAGTCGAGGTGCGCAAGCTAGACCATTAGGCATGCATGTAAATTGGAAGAGGGTACCGTTCCAAATAAATCTCAGAAATTTTCTGTGTTCTTTGCAAATGGAGACTGTGTAATACGCATCTCTTAAGTCTACACTGGCGAGCCAGGCTTCCGGCGTAATTAAATCTGTCGCCGTTTCTAATGAGAACATTTTTAAATGTTTGTATGTAACCGATTCATTTAATTTTGTTAAATCCAACATCATGCGAATTTCGCCATTTGGTTTCGGCCTAGAAAAGACATTAGAAATAAACTGTCCTTCTGTGTTTTGTACTCGTTCAATAATTCTCTTTGTCTCAAAAAGAGAAACCTGAAAATCAATTTGTAGTTTTTCTTCTGTGTTAAATTTATATGGGAACGGAACTCTTTTCTGTTTCGGTATGTCTGTGAACGGTATTTGAACCCCTTTAACAATGTCCAAAATTTCGCTATCAGTTGTAATATTACACCAGTTTTGTAAACAGTTCAGGATATTGCCTGCCTTAAACTTGCTTACATATGTTTGTGTCTCTTCAGACACCATGTTGAGGGTAGATGTCTGTGTCGTCGACTCTACTTGGCTCCTGGCCGTGGGAACTGGGGTCTGGGTGTAAACTCCCTTTTGTACCCGCGGTTGTCGTTCCACCCCGTGGTCAGTCGTTCTCCTCTGCCTCGTCCTCTGGGATTGAACCCGAAGGATGGACCTCCTCGTCCCGGCCTGCCTCCTCGGCGGAAGCGAAAATCCGAGCGGGGGCGTCGGAATTTGCTGGGGTTGTCAAACTTTTTACTCCTGTCAGTGTTCTTAGCGCTTTTAGTGTCTACTTCCACTGCTTTGAAGAGGTGCGCTAGCTGTCCCCCAAACATTTTGGTTTTGTCCAGCGGCTTACCTAGCACTGGCTTTGGTGGGAGGTAAAGTGTATATTCTTTACCGTCATTGTCCGTTACTTTCTTAGACCTGGCTACTTCTTTGCCAGCATCTGTGGTCACTGACTTATAGACGTTCTCGAAACGTCGAAAAGTCATGAAGTTCGACGCTGCGGTAAGCAGCGCAATGCCTTTATCCATGACTCGTGCAAGCGACGAGAATTTATTCTCGGCTTGCATTCTATTTGCTACCGGAGTTATAGATGTCAGAGCTCCGAGCACTGCTTTTTGGATCGTACACAACGCGTTCTCGTAACGCCGTCTTTCATCCGAGAGATGGATACCTGCATCCATTTCTTTGCTGATGGACTCGGGAACGCCTTTGATTCCCGAGATTTGTTCGGTTAACTTGTTGATCACCTCAGCGGGTCTGAACGTGTGGAAATGTCCTTTTAACGTTTCCATCATCATGGTTGTGGTACGCAACCTCTTTGCTTTCGCCAATGGGCATTTCTTTTTAATTTTCGCCCCTATCCTTGCATAAACACCCGCTCTTTCGGTCTCTGAGTCAGACTCAGTTGAGGACAAGTCATCTGAATCATCAGATGATGAGCCCTTCTTCTTCTTCTTCTTTTTGTTTTTCTTGGTCTTTTTAACCCGCTTCTTGTTGACTTTGGTGAATTCATCACCTGAGCTACTCACGAGTCTTTTGCGCTTTTTGACTTTCGGTTTCGGAACCTCAAATGCTGATTCTGTTTCATCATCCGAAAAGTCTTCCCAGTCGTCGTCTGGGATGGGAGGAGAGGAAGCCCGTGTTGTGGGCTGCGTGTTTTTGTATTTCTCCATAATTCTGACGATCTTTTCTTCTAGGTCCTCCTCTCCGCTATCCTTATCCGAAGGACCAGCTCCTGGCTGTGGTGACGGTGGACCCGTCTGTGGCGGCGACGAATCGTACCCTGAGGGCACGCGGCCTTCTGCCGCTGCCGGTGGAACCTTGTTTCGCTTGGTGGCCATCGGTTTCTGTAACAAAAAAGTTACTTAATACCGGTATCATCTCAACATGGTCACAAAGTGAGCCCCAGAACTGGGTTGAGGTATTATTCTTATGGTATAGAGTAACGTGTTTACACCGTTCTGTATACAGGCGTTAAGCTAATGGTATGCCGTAGGTTTTATCGGTAGTGAAACCAACCATACGGAGGGGCGGCCATTGGCACGCCCGCTCTCTCTGTTTCGTACACTTCTCCCACCCGCGGCATTCTGCGCCAGCAAGTTGAAGAAAATATTACGAAACTCGAAGGCTCGCCTCAAAAACCGGTCTGGGGAGTCTATAAAAGAAACCCAGGATCATCCCCAACAAAACCCTCTTTGGGGTTCGGAGGAATTTCCTTAGGAGATGCAACTCGGGTTAACATCTCTGCCTGTCTGTATACAGGTTTCGCTATATCAAGCGGTATCGGTTTCGGTTCTGTACATAAGCGTTCTATCCTTGTGTTTTTTATAACACCAAAACATGTCCAAATCGGACCTGAGAAAGTTCTAAGCTTTCATAATGGGATGCTATAAACCATCCTTAAGAAGTTTATCGCAATTTCTCAATACTTACAGTTAGTTAAAGTGTTGTAGTAGTTAAATCCTGCCGGGGCAGCTCAGCGAACGTCCTCCCGCTGTGAGCTGCTTATGCTAATTGCTGGACCCGGATGTGCTTACCTCTCCCTAGCCTGCGGCTAGCCTGAGGCTATATACCGAGGTAAAATATATATATATATATATATATATATATATATATATATATATATATATATATATATATATATATATATATATATGTTCTTGAAATTGAAGACAGGAGACAGCAGCTATGGCTGCATCATTGTCATACTTTTGAAGCACACCAGGCACACATCAGACAAAAGATTCATACTATCAGACATAACAGGATAAGGACCATCTAACTCTCAGCCAAATTGGGACAGGAGAGTAGATGGTCCTTTATTAACAAGATGTTTATTCACATAACTAAAGACACTATTTGATTTCCAGTGCCCTAATAGTTTAATAGTCTAAAGGCACTCCTATTCTAGCATTTTCTTGAGCAGCTCCATGTTGTAGACTATGCGATGTCACCAATGGCCACCAGGATAGCTTGGCTCCCTTCAATATCAATCGTACGCATTTGATGAACGATTGGCTGGTCAGAAGGTCCCCGTTCGACAGTACGAATGCTAGGGCGCCCTTAGGCAGACATGTGTATCGACAGTAATTGTTCCATGCACACACAGGACAGAAGATTTGAGTTGTGCACCATTGGTAGTTTGACGTGGTAGCTGTCCTCTCGTTTACAGATGGTTTTGTGCTACGGATGTGCACCAACAGATGTGTCTAGTCTGCCTTGATGTCTCCACACAGCAACGTATGACCGACATCGCCCACCATCTCGGAATGGAATAAATTGGATTGTCTTAACAAACATATATAACCAATTAACACAGCAGCAACAAATAAAAGATCAGGTTTACTCATTTTGAGAAATTTTAATATAATTAACTTAACATGTTTTATTTTTAATGGATAAGCTCTCATTGCTCACGGACACAGCTGACTCAGAGGCATGAGTGGGTTAATCAAGGCTTTTATTCGGACGCTGCCCACCCGGCGGCATGTACATTGACTGTGTATCATCGGGCAAGAAGCGAACGAGCGAAGGCCCCGATATATTGGGAAAATGAAATGTGATGAGGGCATATGAGTCATGTGAACGATTTAACAAACGAGTAATCAATTACGTTAAAGTACAATAGCAATAGTTAATGATAAAAATATGAGATAACAGTAGAGGGTAAATTATCAGAAATGTGACATTTAAGTAGGTGTGATCTGTCAACTGCGCGGGTGTCAGTCGCTCATTAGATGGAATTCTTTATTTTTTAGTTTAAATGCTTGATTGGTTTTTGGCTTTGTCGATTGTTGTGGCCACAATCAACTGCAGGTGTGGGTGGGTGGGTAAAATTGGAGGTGGGAAGTGGTCAGTGCGGCCGTTTGGAGAAGACTGACCAGCTTTGGTAGCTCCGGAAGACCCCAGGATAGTGCCTGGCCATGATGGCTGGCAGGAGTTGTTATATAGGCTGGAGGGGGGAAGATGGCTTCCCCCCCTCTCTCCCTTCATCACTCACTCCCCCCCACCCCTGCCACAGTAGTGGCAGGGGGGTGGAGGGCTTTGGCCTTGAGCCTGCCAGGTCCAGCAATGACACCGAATGAGTTACCTCACTCATTCAAGACATTTACAACATTAATTTTTAATTTAAATACTCCCTTTTTAAGGACTGACAATGCATATCTAACAAATACTTCCCATCTACTACATACAAGTTTCACCCAAGACTTATCTCCACACAAATAATTGTGTATTGCCCCATCTGGTTTTAATTTATCATTTAAATATAAAGTATATAACATTACCGTTTTAAGTTTGGGATATTTTGGATTAATATTCTGTTTTTTACTAAACTTAAAATATTCTTCAAAATGAACCCTTTTATTCCTCCATGTTCCTTCCGATAAGCCTGCCTTAAAATAGAAGCTTCCTACCTAAGTCATATTGTAAGCTGCGGGGGAAAAAACGAGGGAAAAGAATTTGAGTGAAGAGCTTACAAAAATAAATCAAACACCTTATTATCATGAGAAACACTTATTTTTTCTAAATTACGTTTGTTACATAACTTATTTGCTACCAATTTTGCTTCATTATCGAAAAACATCCTACTTAGGGCATCTACCAATACCAGCTTCTTTGCTGCTTTATGTATAACTTGTACTTTGCAACACCTTTCGGCAGCAAACCTCCAGATCTCATGGGCCCAGGCACATAAGACTGGGTCTTTACCATCACCTGTAGATAACCCCTTTTGAGATGCTTCATTATCAGTATTAATGATAATCACAAAATCCACTGAATGCTGGGGGGAAAGTTTTGAGTGCTATGACCAAATTAATTGCTTCCAATTGTGTAATGTGTAATTTATTATCCTTTAAGAAATATTTTGAATATAATTCTGAAAGATACTGTGTACTACTAAAAGATCCTCCTGCTAGCAATGAGTCACATTCAATTACCCAATTTTTCTTTGGAAAAGGCCATAATAATATTAATCCATTACCCTTCCGCGAAATACAAAAACCATGATTTGTCCTTAATTAAGTCCTGCCTAACTATTGCTTTTCCAATAAAAGGGGTAACCCTTAAGAAATCTAAAATGTTATTCATAAATCTCCTAGAATTAACCACACATTTAGAAATAAATTGCAACCTACCCACAAGTCTGAACATTTTTTCTACTTTCCACATATTACATTCAGTTAAAATATCTAACAATTTTTCTTTAGGGATCTTGACTTCCATGTCCTGACTATCAATTTCATAACCTAACCATTTCATGTTCGTTTCGGGAGGTGTACATACTAAGAACATAGTTATGCCCTTCTTGTGCTTTTTCTAGTGTACTTTCTACTCCTACAAAATCATTCAAATAGCATAAAGCAAAAAACCCTTTTTTTCTTAACAAATATACTACTGCAGAAGTAGTTCTTGCACAAGGCATACTTGAGGTCCTGCATCCAAAACAAAGTGCTATGTCAAAATAATATTTCCCACATACCTTAATTCCAAAAAGTGGTACACTCAACGGACATCTTAATTGTCGATAAGCTTTTGCTAAATCTATAGACCACATATAGCCGTTCTTTCCTAATTTAGTAACTTCTCTAGCTAAATCCATAATTGATGGTAAATTATATGTATAAGTTTCCCCTTGATAAAAACCTTTTACAATACCAGTATTAACTCCCTTCCCTTTTGGAAAACTCAGATCTACTATAATTCTTGGTTCCTCGGTGTTCTTTTTTGGACGAGTCATAATAGGCCTAATTTGAGCCCATGGCGAAAAAGAGGACTTATTAAATGGACCTAACAATGCTCCATGAGAAATTTCAGTTGGATCATTCTTTAAAACTGGGCACAAAAGTGTGACATGGAAACCAAAAGTGAAAACCGTCCAAATAATAGCAAAAATCCTTCCAAATAATAGCCTAATTGAATTTCCTATGAAGGTTTGCATGTTGTGCATATGTCAGAGTTGAAAAAAAAGAGTTTCACTCTTTGAATTAGATCTTATACAAATTGAGCAATACATTAATATCACTCGTGTAACATGAAAATCAAAGACACATCCAGAACCTCATTTTAAGATATTACAACATAGTCAAACAAGATTTGATTGATTACTGTTAAGCAGACAAGGTTATAACTTACAATAAAAAAGTTGAAAAATAAGTTTGGCTACATGTATGGTGTCAATGTGTAAATTCTCAAATTTTCACTCTGGCGCAAAATCATACAATTATAATTTTGATATCTTTTGTAGGATAAATTCAATACATGTAGAACTGCTAACATACCTAATAGACAGAGGCTACAATAATTATTTGACTTGCTATCAATAAAACAAAGACTTAATTATCAGCATTGTAACATGGAGACCGAATATGTGGTGCCCAATTTTGGAGAATAACCCATATACTTATTTATTCAAAATAAATCTTTCTCATTACAACAATGGTTTATTTCTGTTGATGTTGGTGCTAAGTTTCTTGTATAGTTAGCTGGCCAGCCATATTCCAAAAAGTCTACTCAATTTTTATCCTGATAATTAACCAATAACCTTCTCCACATACTTATATTTAATCCTGAAGGTACTGAATTTTTTGCACATAAGTAATTTAGAACCCCAGTTTCCCTTACTAATTTGAATATGGTATTATATCTACTTTTCATCTCTATATTGTAATTCCATCTAGGCCAAAACTTCAACAGAGTATTTTTATACTCCATAGGAGATTTTTCACAATAATTTCTTTTAACTTTCTCCTCCTCTAGCATAGTCAAATCTAGCTCGATATCCAATTCTTCTAGCCTATGGCTCATAATATCTATATTATTATGGGTTTCCCCTATGGTATCAGATAACTTTTTCCCAATGTTTTTGCCAGCTGCAAATAACCGTTATCCTTTATTTTATTTCACTGACCATTAGCACCATCATTAGCAATAACCATTATATTTTTGTTAAATTTGTTGTCTACATACATACTATTGTTACCAGTAACTTGCGTATTACTATTCTTATTATCAATATTAATACTTTCTTCAGCCATTTTAGATAACCTATTAAACTTTGAACACAAATTTAAATTACAAATCAAACTTGTCAAATTTAGCAAGCAGGACACTGCTGCCAACGAGTGCCGAGTAGCAAAATTTCGAGTGCAGCCGATCTTCTGGCTATGCACAGAATTAGTGGCTGGACTAATTCTAGGAAAGTTGTTCGAAGTCTGTGCAGACTTAATATCGAGTTCATGGAACTTTGATTGAAACAAATCGATATGATTGTTTATATGTTGAGATGTCAGCATGGACTTGTTTTGAATTTGTGTTGACACATCACCATGGCAACCATCGCATTGGAACTCAGTCACTGCTTTTTTATCAGTAAGGTGTATTCGCCTCAAACTACCCACAACTTTATTTCTTGTCTTGCCACCATCATTTTGAATTTTAGATATATTATTAGACAGCTTTCATATATTATTATTGTACCAATTATACTTACTACAGGTTTTTGAACCACTCACAGAATTGACAATACAATTTTCACTAACAACCCTACTCCTTTTTTGACTACATATCCCATCTAACAGATTTTCTGTACAATGCCATTTGTTATTATACACATTAAGCGGGGTATGCTGATCTTTCCTATTCGAAAGTCCACACATACTACCTTTGTTCCAAATCGAACCCGTACGACCATCACTGTATTTACTATAGTCACTAGAACCACTCTCTCTACAACTTTTCCAGCTAGCTTTAGTTAGTCTTTGGCCTCGACCACCTTCATCCCTGCGAATTTCAGCAATCATTGTGTCATCGTCCCAGCCATTCGGCAGCCTCTTATCGGCTACCATGTTAAAAATCAGTTCTGAGAAAGCTAGACAGGTATCCCATGTTTAATGCTGCACCATATCAAGCAGGCTATCTAAATGCGCGTTAATCTTATCTACCCACTTCTCTGGAACATCGCCTCTGAGCATTCGGCATATAGCTGCAAAGTGTTCAAACCACGTGCTGGCTCCAAGACCGACCTTCCCCTTTCTCTCCTCCCGGATCACATATTTGTAAGGCAATAATTTACATTTACCTTTGGCTTTCTTTACCTTAGCCCCTGCAATTCTTATTAAAGGGAGGAGATATTCGTCGCCGGGAAAACAAACGAACTCAGAATAGTTCAGATGTGTGCCACAGGGGTGGTACATGCTTAGTACTGAACTTTTCCACTTGGTGGTGTGCAGGAGAGTGACCTAGATTGTTGTGCCATTGGCTGGTTGAGTGGAGAGAAGGGAGGGTAATACTGAGGTATTTTCAATCTTCTTTAGAGTAGTGCAATGAGGAAATATATTTGCATAATATAAAATATATGTTAGTACAATTACATTGCATAATTCGATGAGAAACAGATATAGATGAAAAACGTTTTTTTGTTGATGAATGTAAAAAAGGTTCTGCTGTGGATGGGGTTTGAACCCACACCACCAAACAACTTCAGATTACAAGTCCAACACTCTAACCACTAGGCCACAGAGACCACACATAATTAGTAGTCTCACTTCAGGCTATTTGTGTATAGGACGTCACATATAAAAGGTATGTATGTATGTATGTATGTATGTATGTATGTATGTATGTATGTATGTATGTATGTATGTATGTATGTATGTATGTATGTATGTATGTATGTATGTATGTATGTATGTATGTATGTATGTATGTATGTATGTATGTATGTATGTATGTATGTATGTATGTATGTATGTATGTATGTATGTATGTATGTATGTATGTATGTATGTATGTATGTATGTATGTATGTATGTATGTATGTATGTATGTATGTATGTATGTATGTATGTATGTATGTATGTATGTATGTAGTATGTATGTATGTATGTATGTATGTATGTATGTATGTACGTACGTATGTACGCATGCACGCACGCACGCACGCACGCATGCATGCATGCATGCATGCATGCATGCATGACGTCGTACGTACGTACGTACGTCGTACGCACGCACGCACGTACGTAGTACGTACATATGTATGTATGTATGTATGTATGTATGTATGTATGTATGTAGTATGTATGTATGTATGTATGTATGTATGTATGCATACGTACGTACGTAGTACGTAGTATGTATGTGTGTATGTATGTATGTATGTATGTATGTATGTATGTATGTATGTATGTATGCATGTATGCATGATGCATGCATGCATGATGTATGTATGTATGTATGTATGTACGTATGTATGTATGTATGTATGTATGTATGTATGTATTACGTGCGTACGTATGTACGTACATACGTATGTATGTACGTATGTATGTATGTATGTATGTACGTACGTACATACGGATGGATGTATGTATGTATGTATGTATGTATGGATGTATGTATGGATGTATGGATGGATGGATGGATGGATGTATGTATGTATGTATGTATGTATGTGTGTGCGTGCGTGCATGCATGTGCGTGCGTGCGTGCGTGCATACGCACGCAGGCAGGCAGGCAGGTACGTACGTACATACGTACGTATGTACGTATGTACGCACGCACGTGTGTGTGTGTGTGCGTGCTAGCAACATCTAAGGTCATATCAGGACAGGTACCGACTTGTGACAGTGCGCACTCATGGCAACTTTATCGTGCTGCCCCACTGGAATACCAGGCCATCAGCACCATGACCTGATATCCCACTCAGTCACATTATCCTGACACTGAGCCAACCAGTCCTTGTCCTATCCTAATAATGCCAAGCGCCAGACTAGGAAGCAACAAGTATCAATATTAAAGTCATTGGTTTGACTCGACCAGGATTCAAACTCACAACCCCACGATCTACCAACACGGGAGACGGACGCTCTAACTCGAACACATGTGCGTGCGTGCATACATACGTACCTACCTACCTACCTACCTACCTACCTGCATGCATGCATGCATGCATGCATGCATGCGTGCGTGCATGCGTGTGCGTGCGATTGACATGTACATCATCATTCACATACATACATACATACATGCATGCATGCATACATACACATACATACTACGTACGTACTACGACGTACCATACATACATACTACATACAACATACTACCATACATACTTATACACATACATACACATACATATAAACATACATACATATACATACATACATCCATACATACATACATACATACATACATACATACATACATACATACATACATACATACATACATACACTTTATATGTGACGTCCTATACACAAATAGCCTGAAGTGAGACTACTAATTATGTGTGGTCTCTGTGGCCTAGTGGTTAGAGTGTTGGACTTGTAATCTGAAGTTGTTTGGTGATGTGGGTTCAAACCCCATCCACAGCAGAACCTTTTTTACATTCATCAACAAAGAAATGTTTTTCATCTATATCTGTTTCTCATTGAATTATGCAATGTAATTGTACTAACATATATTTTACATTACACAAATATATTTCCTGATTGAACTACTCTAAAGAAGATTGAAACTACCCCAGTTTTACTGTCCCTTATCTCCACTCACCCAGCCATTTTTAAAACAACAGCTGCCAGCTATTCCCAGCCTCAGAACTGACCCACTTCTGGTGGTGAAGTGGGTCCCCTACTCTCCCCACACATACTTGGTTCATTTAAACATAAAAACTAAACAAAGTTGTGCTTGGAGAGCATTTGTCGGAGTACGCGCAGTGTCCCAGCGAGCTATAGCTGGTCCCTTTAAGTCCTTCATCATGTCATCATCCGAGTCAGAAGAAGCATCCTCAAACCATTCGTTCCTTAACGGCTTCTCCATTCTACTCAAAACTATGCTAACAACCCCATCGGAATTACTCAGCATATCATCAGACCCTGAAACTTGCTTTCTTGCTACTGGCTCATCACTACTTTCCCCACACCCGACACACGGGCGAGATCCTGAAGCAGAATTACGCCTAGTGCATATAGCATTGTTTTTAAATAGGGAGGGCGTGACGTCGCCATACGTCACATCCACCCGCTCCAAATCCTCGACTATCAATGGTGGATCAACAGTTTTTCCTTCCAATGAAGACAAGTCTACACAAAATAGGGCCAGTATGGTGGTCAATTTCGAGTTCAGAAGCCGGGCGATATCCTCCAGTGATGGCCCCTGGATCAAAGCACCACCTACCGGAGATGGCAAAGCTGTAGATGCAACACAACGCTGAAACTCAGCAGTCGAAGACCGACGAGCAGAGGACACACTACGCCGACGCCCATCACTAGAGTTCAATAACTCCCTTGAAAACTTCCCTCGCACCACATTTGATTTAACTTTCGCGATGATGACAGTGAGCACACCTCCACAACAAATCTTCACAGAAATTCAGTATATAACTTCTTCAATCTACTGTGTTAAACCAACCAAGGTCAGTACAGCTCGGTGATACAGCGATGAATGATTTCGATCGAGCAGAGCACGCGGAAGTCAACTATGGTCAAAGTTACCGAATGCTAAACTGCATTTGGTATCTACGTAAAGCATCATTATGGGGCCCCGCAGTCAAGGCATTGAATTATGCATGTTACCGGCAACATGGACAACCCAACCACAAACAAATTCCTATACTTGACAAATAACCAAAATCACTACCATAATATTGCTAATACAAATAGGATTGTAGAACAAGTCTCATTGGGGAATATACACTGCATTACAGTTCGTCCCATTATTTATTTTTAAATCAACCACTTCAGAAAGTGTCATTTCTTTCAGTTAGTTGTAACTGCCTTAAAAAAGTTCTCAAATTTTTGAAGTTCAGAAAGGTACTGCTCGTTGCTATTAAGTTCTAGAGAAATGCATTTCCAGCTGCAGGCAAGCAAAAATGTAGGGTAGGTTATTTTCTTTCATACATTTTGTTAACCATGAATCCCTTGAAATGTGATGTAATTTGACATAACAACCCATGTAATTTGTCAGAAAATTGTCATTGAAGCGAAATAACATTACGGTCAGTAACTATTTGCCGGGTCAGTAATCAGCATTAATGTCCAAAACTGTGGAACTTAAAGAACTCAATATGTCCATGGCGAGTACAAAATCGAACTTTTTAGCACATCTTGCACGGCTGGTAGTCGATAATAAACACCTATATATATATATATATATATAGTATAGTTATACGAGTCTTACCTTGGTACAGATGATGGATAACTGTTGTTTTACCGAGGTATAAGCCTCGGATAGATGTGGGCTAGGGAGAGGTAAGCACGTCCGGTACCAGCAATCTTAACCTACTTATTGAGGATAAAAATGACTTTCAAACAATGGATACTATTACTTTACCGAAAAGGTACACCAACGGAATAGATGTGGCAGGGTGTGGCGGGAGGGCCCTAGCCCACATCTATCCGAGGCTTATACCTCGGTAAAACAACAGTTATCCATCATCTGTACCAAGGTAAGACTCGTATAACTATACTATTTTACCTCGGTAAACAGCCTCAGGCTAGCCTCAGGCTAGGGAGACCTTTACATAATTCATTTTTATCCTTAATATCATTCTTTCTTATTATTATAACATTCTAAATTTTTGTTCTCACCTATTCTTGTTAGTTGGCGAGAAGACGCTTTGCAACGCCGGTAGGCTTTTCTAGTCGTTTATTATAATGTTTTGCAAACGACTTAGCCGTCTTCCAGCCTGCATGCGCTAGTATTCTTTTCACAGAAATACCAAGCACCCGTGCCTTGGAGACCATGGCTCCTCTAGTTGAGTGGGAAGAGTATTTACTCGTATCCACTCCAGCCAATTTCAACACCGTAATTGTCCATCTGGCAAGTGTGTCTCGTGAAATCGCCTTATGTGGCTTTATAAAGCTCACTAATAGTTGTTGTGATGCACGTAAATCCTTTGTCTTGTATATATAAGCCCGTATGGCCGACACAACACATAATTTCCGATCATTCGGAAAACAGTCTAAGTGAACCGTTGATAAAGGGTCACCTAACGTGTTCGATTTAAGCAATTTTTCTAAATCAAACGTAGCTTGTTGCTTGTCTATTTCTAATCCAGTTAAGGATAAAGCAACAATCGTCTGTCCTCTGTGTCCGGTTACTAACAATAACAGGACCGCGACCTTAAAACCTAACTGTTTTATATCTAACCACGAGTTGTGAGGCCAAGCCTGAAACAACTTAAATACTATAGAAACATCCCAAAACCGACTATACTTTGGTTTTGGAGGATTCCTTTGATAAATTGAACGAAGTAAATAACAAATAACATGATGTTTTCCAACTGTTTCGCCATCAATTCTAGGTAATATAATTGATAACGCACACCTCGCCGCATTAATCGATCCAAAGGAAAGTCCTTCATCCTCTAGAGAACGAAGAAACCGAGCTACTTGTGAAATCTTTGGATTTGTTGGCTTAACTTTCATTAACAAACAATGTACACCCCATTTCT
>JASIRB010000259.1:0-25011 GCA_030323885.1 Branchipolynoe longqiensis | reverse complement strand
TTAAATAGGTTGTATACATTTTGACAGTTCCTGGCCTCCAGGCATCCGATACTATCCTATCCTCAGTAATTCTGTCCAATCCAAATTGCTGTAGCTGCTTCCTTAGAAAAGGAATGCCAATAGGGGCGTCGTTGACACGTCGCCGTGAACCACTAGCGGTCCGTGGTGCGTCAGATTCCCGAGTTTTCTTGGGAATCGTATACGATCTTTTGCCAGTTGTGAAACTGCTGGCAGCCAAGGTTGCGTGTCCCAATCGGGCACCACCAGTATCGCATGTGTCCCTTCCAAGCCGATTTTTCTCACTACTCGGCTGATAATGCTAAATGGTGGGAAAATATAAAAATAATTATTTTCCCAGGTAATAGCAAACGCATCTACTTTCCAAGCATCCGGTTCAGGATGCCAAGAAACATAACAGGGTAACTTGTTATTATTTCGTGATGCAAATAGGTCAACTTCAGGTGTACCCCATTTTTCACAAACGAAGTTAAACAAATGTGTAGAGAGAGACCACTCTAAATGGTCATGGAAATTTCTACTTTTATAATCTGCAAGTGTATTTTGTGACCCTGGAATATGCGCTACAGTCAGCCAGACTTGTTGAGCCTGTGCCCAGTTCCAAATCAGTTTAGATAACTGATTGCAAGACTTTGATTTGGTTCCACCCATGTTACGAATATATGCCATGGCAGTAGTATTATCAGTTAGTATTCTAACCTGTGATTTATTTATCTTTACTAAACTACGTAAGCCCAGATAAATAGCACGCAATTCTAGTGCATTAATATAGTCTGATTTTTCATCATCAAGCCATCTACCTCCTGTTGTGACCCCATCTCGATGAGCTCCCCAACCTTCTAACGAAGCATCAGTAGTAATTACTGTATTAGGTTCCGCCATGCGGATTGGATTTGGTGAACTTGCTATATGTTGCATCCACCATCCAATATCCTGTAACCCTTCTTGCGAAATAAACATCTTTCGCTCAAAATTGCCTTTAGTTCGTGTTAACGCTAAATTTTTATCTATTTCTAGCGACTTAATATGGGCCTTCCCATATAACACAGCAGGTGCATATGAGGTCATTATGCCAATAAGAACAGCAACCTGTCTAATTTTTGGCTTTGATAACTTAATAAGCTGAGTCGCTGTAGTCATAAACTTAATTAGTTTTTGTTCTGTTATCGACACTGTAAGGGACTGTGTATCCAGAATAAACCCTAAACATTTGAGTTGTTTTGTTGGTTTAAACACTGACTTTTGTTGATGTACATAAAACCCCAATTTAGTGAGTAATGCACATAAATCCAAAACTGCATTCACACAACCAATTTGTGTTGATGCTATAATAAAAGAATCATCTATGTATGGAAACATTATATGACCCTTCCTCGCCATTACCGAGAAAACAGGTTTAAGCAATTTAGTAAATAAACGTGGCGCACAAGCTAAGCCATTCGGCATACAGGTAAACTCATAGAGTTGGTTATCCCAAATAAATCGAAGAAATTTTCGATATTGTTCCATTATAGGAAGCGTATAATATGCATCCTGTAAATCAACACTAGCCATCCACGCATCTGGTGTAATCAGATCCCGTGCCGTATCTAGAGAGAACATTTTAAAATGTCGATATTCCACCCTTTTATTAAGGATTGTTAAATCCAGGATCATTCGAACATCACCATTAGGCTTCGGTCTCGAGAAAATGTTTGAAATAAACTGTCCTGAACAGTGTGTCACTTTTTGTATAATTCCTTTCTCAAAGAATTTATGTACCTGTTTAGTTAGTGCGTCTCGTTCAACTGGTTGAATGTTATATGGAAAAGGTATTATACTTTGTACAGGAATTTGTGTAAAAGGAATTTGAACACCCCTAACTATTTCTATAATTTCTTGGTCACTAGTAATTTTGTGCCACTCAGAAATATGATTACTAATATTACCAGCCACAAAGTTGCTTACAGTTTGTGTGTTTTTAGAGGCTGCAGGGACTTGTAAAGTTTGTGTTTGGACCTCTACTTGGACCCGCCCCTGGGGAAAGGTCTCGACGAGTTGAACCCTCGACCTATTGGCCGTGCGGTGTTGTCGGTCCAGCCTGGGCGAGCGCCCCGGCCCCGAAACCCTTGACCGAAGTTTGAACTCGGTCTGGTTCCTCTGGTTAACCGTCGTGGACGAAAATCCCCTCGTGACTTTTTGAAACGAGGAACTTCCTGTTTCTTCTTGCCATCCATGTTTTTGCCACTCTTGGCTGCAGTCTCTACCTCTTTATAGAGGTATTGTAGTTGACCGCCAAACATCTTGGTATTATCTAAAGGTTTCCCTTTAATCGGCTCTGGAGCAAGATAGAGCGTAAACTCCTTCCCCTCATTATCGGTAACCTTCTTAGAGCGAGCCACTTCTTTGCCAGCATCTGTGCAAACTGACTTGAAGACATTTTCATATCTTCGAAACGACAGGTAATTACCTGCCGCCGCTAGTACTGCAATGCCTTTGTCCATTGTCTTAGCCAAAGACGAGAACTTATTTTCACTCTGCATCCTATTAGCCACAGGAACAATAGCTGTTAGGGTAGCCAACACTGCCTTATGCACTGTGTGCAACACATCCTCAAACTTCTTACGGTCATCCGTCATATTGACATCCCGATCCATCTCTTTAATGATGGAGTTGGGAACACCCTTTATGCCTGTTAACTCATCTCCTAACTTGGAGATAACCTCCGCCGGTTTGAACGTGCGAAAATGACCATTCACGGTCTCGCGCATAAGCGTAGTGGTTTTAACCCGCTTAGCCTTTGGCTTCTCCACCTTCTTAGCCACTTTAGTGCCAATGTCCGCATAGACCCCTTCATATACGGTGTCTGAGTCTGATTCCGTAGAAGTAGACTCAGTGGACGACTCAGAAGAAGAATATTTCCTCTTCCTCTTCTTCTTTTTGGACTTAGTCTTCCGCTTTTTGCGCAAACCAGACTCTGCCCGCTCCTTGGTGAATTCATCACCCGAAGAAATCACCTGTTTCTTCTTCTTCCTCCGTTTAGGAGAAGGAGGAGGAGCCTTAAGCTCCACCGCCGAGTCTGTGTCCAAGAAATCCTCAAATGAATCCTCTTGGACACTCGGCCTACGCCGCTTCCGAGACACAGGCGATTTGGCAGTCAAGATGTGGCTTTCCAATCTTGCAAAGCGAGCCTCCCAATCTGGAGGCGCAGGCACATCAAGCACTGCGTCCTCGTCCGGGTCGGAGAGGATATGCGCCCGGGGCTGTGTCGACGGCCCTGCCGACAACACGGGTGAGGAGTCGTACTCCTCGTCCACTCCACTCGGAACACGCCCCTCGGCTGCTGCTGCACTGCGCTTACTCCGCTTCGTGGCCATCGGGAACTGAAACAAACATTTTTGATCAGTCCCGGTATATATATATGTCACAATATGGTTGTTTCGAACTCATTTGGACATCTATTGGTGTTAAAGAACGTGTTTTATACCGTTATAACACAGGCGTAATAAGCTAAATTTGTGCGTGGGTTGTGGGTCAAGCCCAAACCTTACGCGGGGTCGGGACCAGTGTATCGGCCCGCCCATCCCTCTGTTCCGCACACTTCTCCCACCTGTGACTACTACGTCAACAAGTTGGAGAAAATGCTACGAAACTCGGAGAAACGCCTGAAAAAGTTTTGTCTAGGGGAGTCTATAAAAGAAACCCAGGAGCATCTCCAACATTACCCTCTATTAGAGTACGAGAGAATTTCCACATGAGATAGGGCGAAACCCACATCTCTACCCATAGTCACACGGTGACCCGGGTGTTGACATAACCGCTAATGACCGGTTTGGTTCCTTCGCGAAACCCACTCGAGTGTTCTATCCTTGGTTGTTTATAACCAAATAACTCGTCCAAATTGGACCAACGAAAGTCTAAACTTTCCATATTGATGCTCTAATGCATCATAATTAAGCTAACCACAGTTTTTATTATACTTACTGCGTATTTGCTTGTATGTAGACTAATTTTGCCGGAGCAACCCAACGACACGTTATCCAGTCGTGAGTTGTATATGCTAATTGCTGGTACCGGACGTGCTTACCTCTCCCTAGCCTGAGGCTAGCCTGAGGCTGTTTACCGAGGTAAAATATATATATATATATTACTATATATACTAGATATATATATCTTTCACACTAGGCTCGATGTTTTTATTAATGTGTCTTAAGTCAGATTTGTTAAAAGAACAAATGAAGGAATGCTATTAAAATCTGCATTTATTATGATCTTTCGTTATGCTACACTCATATTCAGATATAATAGTATTATATCCAAGTAGGAGGAACTCAGCTCCCAATATAAATACCTCCTACGCCACAGTACACGGGCCTATAGACTACATCACGGTTCCGACTGCGCATGCGCTGAAAACGGCCTTGGGAGCAAAGCAAAGGCGAACGGCCATTGAGTTTGCCAATACGCGCATTGAAAAACGTCAGTTTTATTCAAAATTAATAGAAATCCAAAACCCTAACCTTATCAATTTAATATAACCTTTTTGTTAAACATGTTTTCTATATGTGTTCCAAGTGGTTTGTGCCTAGGTGGTGTGGTTTTATCAATATTTTACTTTTTCTGTATGGAGATTACTCACTGCCATTGACAATGCATTGAGTACTCTGGCTATGGCTCTAAAGCTGTGTTCACACATGCACTTTAAAACGAATCGTATAAATCGACTTGCCTAGTTCGACGCACATTTGCTGTGTGAATGCGACGCTGTTTCGATTTAGGGATGAATCGAATCATATAAATCGATGAATGGAAACCACCTCCCTTCGGTAGTTTAGATAAGCCACAAAGTTTGTTTCGGTTTATGTTGCCTGTGTGAACGCACTCGTTTTAGATGAATCGGTGTATCGCGTCACATGCATGCGCACTGCGTCTCTTTCGTTGTTGTTATTCCGGTCAAGTTTACGCCGAGTTGACAGAAGCTTTTCGCGCCCGTATAAATCAACAAACGATGGCCAGTCCGATGACCAGTCCGGAAACTAGCCGGCGTGATAATTGGGACAACGCAGAAACGCGTACGTTGATCAGTATTTGGGGAGACGACAGTATACAGCGCGAGCTTGAATCGGCGGGACGAAACATTAATATATACCGGCGCCTCGCTGCACGCCTGACGAGGATGTGTCCCGGGGAGGGCAGGCCGGAGCGGAACGCTAGTTCATGTCGCTCAAAAATAAAAAGCCTGACACAGGCGTACCGCAAGTGCAGAGATAACAAGTAAGTACCTTTTTTTTTTACAGTAGCCTTTGCTAATTATTGCTATACGTAACATCCGTAATGTCTCCAAAGTACTGGCACTTCTGGGCTATCCAAAAACACACACACAATAAAGCCAAAAAATTGTGATCACGCGCGTTATTGGTACATATTATGCTTGCAGCCCGGTGATTTATCCTTTCTTTTCTCTGCGAAAATTGATATGTAAGAATTTTGTCAGGCTCACTAACTTTTTGGCATGGCCTCTAGAATTAATGATCAACATTAGCATTTTGAACTGAAAAGCCCGTCGATTTTATTGTTTCACCTCGTTCACGTGGAACTTGTATTTAAAAAATTATGAATAGAAGTATTGCCATAAAAACATGAGCTGTATTGCAAGTGTGTTACTTTATTCAGTGTTAAATTGCTGTAGACATGCTGTCAAACAATAACAAATAGATTTTTTATAATTACAAGAGCTTTATGTTTTTCCAAACTAAATCCTCTTTATTAATATATTAATTATTTTACAGCAAGAGTGGCCGCGCCCTACAGACCTTCCGGTATTATGATGCACTTGACGCTATCTTGGGGACGAGGCCAACTGTAGTTCCGCTTCACTACATGGACAGTGACGCAGTGTCATTTCACGGAGGTAACAGGATTTTTTTTTGTTCACATACAATTGCTATGGCAACAACAATAACAAGTATTAAATGCTACAGGCAAATAGGGCAACAAAAATTGTTTAAAAAAAACATATATCACACAAAACAAAGTACAACCCAAGTGAAATGTCCTTACACATGCACTTGTCTAACTTGTGACGATGTACAAGAACATATTATGACGGAGTCCAGAAAAGCTTCTTCCCAAAAAAAATTCATGTGTTGCTTTTGTTAGTATGTAACGTTTGCCATAACCACCGTTAATATAATGCTTACCTAGCCAAACTAAAATATTTCATACTAAAATAGTTCATAGTGGAGAGAATGCGCATTTGCCAAGCTACAAATTTCTCGCCATGAATTAACTTTATAATCAAACCATAGCAGTTACACTACCTAAAATATTAGTGGCCTGGTGTTTTTATATCAAATCCCCCAGTGCGGCATTCGGTTTCAAAATATCTAAATGACTTTAATTTACAGACGACGGTACGGAGCTAGTGGAGGAAGTGGTGGATCCCGATGTCGAGGTCGAAGTCGAGATAGAGATCGAAACCGAACCCCCCCAGCCAGTCGGATACTCCCGTGGTGAACAGTCCCTCAGGTAGCGAGGCGGGGGAACGGAGACAGCCAGGTTAGTCGGTTCATAGTTCCCATTTACCTCTAAGCTTGAAATTTGATACAAGCAACCTTTACTCCGAAAAGCTACACAGCCCAAATCCTACAAGCGTGACAACGAAAAATATGTTACTTATATCAGGTAAATCTGGCTAATTTGTTATAAGGACAATTGTGGGTTTCCTTTTTATGTGTAGCGATTAGTTGATGCCATGTGTCCCTTTTATTTAACCCTGAGGCTCACCGAACAATAATTTAATAAATAGCAAGCATCTCAACACAATCAATAGACAGCGTATTAATCAACACTATCATATAAAATCTTACACAGGTAATATTTTTGTATTTTTATCTTAATGTGGAATGTGAAGCCTGCACTAAACACTAGGCGTCGGCAGAACAAAGTTGTAACCTACTTGTATTAAGTGATATAAAATGAAATACTTTACAACCATTTATAGCAGATGCGAACTCTATCAATCGATACGATTCTCCTCTATGCGAGGGTTGGATGAAATTGTTTTCCACTTTTACCGATAATGAGTTATTCGGGTAAAAGCTCAATCATTGAACTGTGTCCAGTGTGCAATATTTGCTAGTTAACATGTCGTTGTAGACGAAATTGCCAGCAATTAACAAAGATTGTTTATAACAAGGTTTGCTTCCTTTTCTAGCTCTGCGCAAACGCAAAGGCCGAGGGAAGAATCAGAATGGCTTGGAAACGGTTATATCTGAGTTTGTGTCAGCGCAGAGGGAGGCCACTGCCCTCTTCCACGAAACTGAGGCCAAACGCCTCAAAACACAGGTGGAAATGGAAGAACGCCGGCACCAACGCGAATTGGAGGCAAATGCGCAACAGCGCAGGCATGAGGAGAAGATGCTGCAGTTACTGGTTTCCCTCCAGCCTCATGCTCCTCAGCAGCCACATTACTAGGGCTAGCATTAGAGGCAATAACAGAGACTTGCAGTCCGCTTTAATGAGGTGCTTTTTAGGTAACTAACTTTCAAAATTATATTACAACAATACAATAGCATACTTTTGAACCTTTGTCTTTTAATAAGGGGCACTACCTTCAACCTTGAATATACCTTATTTGTTTCCACTTCTATCCAATAAATAATTACTTGTGGTTTACTACTTTAATGTGTTGTTATATCTGGTTTACAGTTAACTTGAGCGGCCTATTGCCGATTGTATATTTCTGATGAAGCGTATTACTTGATACGTATTACTTGCTCCAACTTAGGCCGCAGAGCAAACATATAGATAAAAGAGTTATATTAGAAAAACTAATATTTCAGAAAGACAACAATTAAGCTTAACTATAATGGCAGCAAACGCGTTTTACATATTGCTAAATAAGGTAAATTTCTGGTATAAACTATCAAGTATGTTGCATTAACGCCTGGTGCATACTCTGAGTTTGGGCAAAAATGTGAAATATTGAATTCATGTTCAGAGCCATTCGCAAGTTAAGTATTGTAAATTAAGAGCTGAAGTACTCGACGTATGCCTGTCTGATTTCAGATCCGTTTTCCTCTGCATCGACAACTTTGCCCTATTTTGTGGTTGCTCATTAGGGCCGGCATCCCAGTCGTCGTTGAACATTTCTTTGTGCATTTCACAAATATTGTTTAGAGTGAAACACGCCATGATCACTGTGGTCACATCCTCTGTTCTTATATCAGTGCGACGCTGCAGAATGCGCCAGCGCGCTTTACACCGGCCGAAGGTGTTCTCTATGGTCATCCGCGCGCGCGATAACCGATAGTTAAAGAGCGTCTGCTCGCGGCTAAGGCGTCCTGTGTCCGAGAATGGTTTCATTAACCACGGCCTCAGCGGATATGCCGGATCACCAAGCATGACAACCGGCACAGTTGAGTTACCTAATTCCTTGGGCCTATCTGGCAGTAGGGTACCAGCCTCACCTTTAGAGTACAAGGATGAGTTGGCTAAAACGCGCGTGTCGTGTACCCTCCCCGGCCAACCTGCAGCAATGTTTATCACTTGATAGTCATGATCGCAAACTACTTGGGCGACGATAGAATAGTACCCTTTCCTGTTGTGGTAATCAGTGTGGTGCAGCTGCGGCGCAATTATGGGAATGTGAGTACCATCAATAACGCCACCTCAGTTTGGAAATCCAAATTTAGCCTCGAAACCCTCAATTATTTCCTGCCAGCGCGCTCCAGTAATGTTTTTGTAAATGTCCCTGTGCTTAGTTTAGCTGGGTGGTAGCTACGCATAGGTGACGATATGATAAAATATCGTTCCAGACTGTGTATCTGCCCACCCGATATGCACTGCAAGTTTGGCGACTAGATGCTGAAACGTCGCCCTTCGCATTCTAAAGTTCGCCAGCCAGTCTCTGTCGCCGAATGTCTGATTGACAATTTCTGCCCACCAGTTGCCGGACCTACAAAAATGGAAAGGAAATAAACAAAATTACCTATGTGTTAGTCACAATTTGCATGAATCCGCATAAGCAATAGTTAATACTGTATGTAATTATCCCATCTGTCATGCTGAATCGACTGAAGGGCTGTGGTTTAATCAGGGGAACGCGTTAGCTGGGGTTACTTTAAAATGAAATGAAACACTTTAACCCTGGGGCACGTTTCTGATTAGCATTTACAATGACTACCAACATGATACAAAAAACAATGTTCCGCAAATAAAAATTGGAGATTAACAAACACATTTGTAAGGAGACCAGAGAGTAACAACAGTTGGTCTGGATTGCTGGAAGCATTAGGAAAAGTGAACTATTGGGGTTCAGGGCGCGTGAAGGCTAAAACAAATGCTACTCCCATAGAAACAACATTAAAATTACCATATCAATCACAGTGATTCTGCTTTGTGGTGGTTTGAAACCATATTTCTCTTGTTTCTATTAAATAGTTCAGATCTTTCTCTATAATTTCATTTTCAGTTTTTTTTGTATCACCCAATTTGAAGTTCTTGAATTGATTTTGAGGCCATGTTCTGTTAAGGCTAAGACTGGCACTGACACTCAGAATATCCCAACTTTCACTATTATCGCTGTTTTTAATACTTTCAGAGAAAATTGCTATTAGGTTAAAAGAAAAAGCTCAGATCTTCCTCTTCAATCGCGCATTGATATATTTTTAATCGATTCGATGAAAGTTTTTTTAATTATTTTACAAAAATAAATGCTGCCCATAGACATAGCATTGCCGCAGCACAGATCACGGCGATTTTTTATCCTTCGAGGGATAGTTTCAGGGGTTATCACGTCATGCCGACATCGAGAATAACAAACATTAGAGAATATCGCAAGCCAACGAATGCCTACCTTTCCCTGCTCCACACTTGCCCCTGCGGCCCATCACGGAATGTGACCAACGTCAGCAGTTGAAGGAGGAAGGCTGACAGCTCGTTTGCCTGCAGCCGCAGGAATTCATCTGTGCGCCGATTTGAATGTTCAATATTTCGCATATTCGATCTTCTCCGGGCTAGCCGCGATGGTTCTATTATTCCGACAAGTGAATAGCATGAACAGTCCTGTGCCAACGAAGTCGCCATTGTTGATGCTGAATTGCGAATGCCATTATCCTTCGCCTAAAACGGAATAGAGCGACACAGTTACAATCTTGTGTGTGATGCGTCACTAAATCGCTTCATATAAATCGGCTTGCCTAATTAGATTTTAAATTGCATGTGTGAACACAGCTTTTCACTAGTCTGAGTGCCTAGAGTTGTCTAAATCTAAATGCACATGGCATAAGATGTGCTGATTATTGAGTAATGCAATGCTGGAAAAGATATATCTTAATTTATTATATATTTTGTTAGTTAGTATTCTATGTTTCAAACAAGAGCTGAGATGACCTGAAACTAGCAGATTTCATAGCTGCACCCAGTGTATTAGCATGTGCCATGTGCTTTTGGGGTTGTTGTTTTGCTCTGACCCATCTCACAATGCACCGCGCCGCTGGAACCGTGATGTAGTCTATTGTGAAGTGTAGGACTGCACCAATAGAGGGAGTGCACGTGATGTCATCACTCAGTGGTTAGCCATCTTGGATTACACTTAATACCGCCTATGGTGCCCCCTGTCTTATACCAAGAACACTACGTCCACCACTGGGCCTACCTGTAGTCAGGGCTGCCGAAGTATGTGGCGCCACCTAGCGGGTACTGCCTGAACCTGTCTAATTCTTTGACAGAGTATCCAAAGTGTCAACATACTGCTCTTTAGCAAAGATATGACGCCACATGATTAATCAAATACTTCCCCTCCATCAAAAAACCCTTTTCCCCCAGCCTTTGAGGGAATACTGCTCAAAACAGTGGCAAATAAACCTGTAATTCCAGTAGTTGCACATTTAATGTATAATAATATATGTTGAAACAGAAAATATATCCCTACACAGATATAGCATTTCACTAGTCTAGTTATGTTGTAGTCACTCTAGTTTTAGAAAACATTTATACTATGGCATTGTCAGGGCAGACGAACTTTAGGTTTATGCTTGAGGAGTTGAGCAGTCTGCACAACAAACTCATCGGGCATGGATATACGGATTTCAGGGGTTATTTCTGTTCAGATTGTTCAGGAAATTGTGCTATTTTGAAGTCCATTAAATTACACAGATAGTAAGTTTTGTTTGGTCAAAATCCAAAATGAATTGACAGAACTCCTGGATAGCACACAGCCGTCGGGCCGACGTCGGCTATTAGTAGGTATCACAATAGGTGCTCCAATCACACTTGAGTGCATGGCTGAATGCTATAAAAATGTTCTTTTTAAAAAGCCGTAGCACCACAAATAGTGCGTTCACAAACACAATAAAAGTACTGAATGAAAGCTTGTGAAAAGATCTGTTCAATGGTCGTGTTGTTTTTTATTTGGCCCAAAAATAATATAATGCATTGCAAGATTGAAAAGACAATGTTTTTGTGATTTTGACACATTTGTATCACACCAGTGCGGCATTGAAATTGACATCGGGTGCCTAAATTTCTCCTGCGCACTCCGCCATAATTCCAAAGCACTGTAAACATTGTTCATTTGATAGAACATATTCTTAGCTTTAGTTTAGTATAAAATACAACATAGTTCTTTGAAAAATAATATGTGCTCTATAATCCATTATAGATCAATCCAAAATTCAAGCATTTCGCAAAATAATATTCTAATATGAATTTTAAGAAAAGGATTATATGCCAATAAACCTCAATTTATGTATTTTTACATCGGAATATTGGTTTAATAAGTATATGTATGGTGCAGCGCGCAATTCAAATTGAAAGGTGGCTAGCTCTGCATGATTTGGAAAGGAGAGAACCGGAACACCGACGCCATTTTGTCAATTCGAGCGATCAGAAAACTGGTGAATATGGATGAAATTGACACACTTATGGATGATGTATTCAAAGAAATAGGTATGTAAACGTTTTATTAGTATATATTGTATCAAACTATGTCTTAACAAGCTTGAACCTTGTATAATATATTCAGAAAACAAGTTAAAAGATGCCCATGTTATTTGTGCTACGCGCTGCGGAATGGGCAATGGCCGTATTTGGATTTCCAAGTCAGCCACTTGGCAAATTTTAGGATCGGATGGATGGATATCTGCGCCCCAAAATAAGCCAAATAAATTCAGATGATAGTGTAATGTGTTGTAAAAGTTACTATCTATGTTTTATTGAGGTATTAAGTGAATTTTGGACATTATATGCTTCAGCGGGAAAAATCGCTGCGTACGATCGCATCAAAATGAAAGATAGTGGCCCCTGTCAAATCGATGTATCATCGCCCACCACGATCGTAGTTTCAAGTATAGCATTTCTTTTTTATCACTTGAAAACGGTAACTGGCACTGGAAAGTTTATTTCTAATGACTTTTATCATTTTCCTTTGGTGGTAATCATCATAATTATTCTTTATTCTGTGCAGATGATGCCCGATATAGACTGCTACAGAGCATCGTTTGTGCACAAGGCAGAGGCAGACGTCCAAATGTACCAAAGTTGGGCCATGATGTCACAAACACATTGCTTCTGCAGCTGTACCACATAAAGATCCATACACAAGCTTCCTGGGAGAAAGTTGGGACTTGGATGAGTCATATTTACCCGATATTTCCACAAAGAAAGACCAGACACCTCATTGAAAAGACATTGCTGTCATTGAAAGCCATAAAAGTGGAAGAGTGGAAGAATTTTCTACAAATTTCCACCAATTTGAAGAGTATAGGTAAGTCCAGTATTTTAAACAATGATAGTTGAACTATTGTTAATGTTAGAACAGGATGCTACTCTTTGTATTTTTTAAACAAACATTTTGTTTATGATCCTTGTTTTTATGTGTATGTATTGAATATAGAAATTCTGTAGTTGATGTTAATTATTGATCATATTCTGATATTAACTAAGTTGATATTAACTGGTGTAGGGGGTAGTTTAATACCATAACAGGAAATTCAAGGTACATATTACTATAATTAATGGCCTGTTTTTTTTGTTGGTTCAGGGCCCTTTTGTGACGAACTTGAGATTCTGCGGACAACAGTCAGTGACCCACTCAATGCTACTCTCCCTCAGAATTTACCTACAAATGGGTGCCTGTTAGAATTGGCAGAAGAGTATACAGCCAACATTTTTCCAGTTGTAAATCTGTGTGTTCAACCTGCAAAAGATAACACAACAGGCACCTCTCCTCAGGATTACTGTGGCAGTGACCGAGACAAGGATCTTGTGCAGACACTTAGACAAACTGTGAAGGAAAATGAGAAACTACACAAGGAGTGTAACCAATTAAATGATAAAGTGAATAACCATCAGGATGAACTGGATCAAATGAAATTGAAAGTAGCAACATTGAAAGAAAGTTGCAAAACACAGTATGATAAAGTTCAGGAACTTGACAAATATGTTGTAACTTTAGAAAAAAAGTGTGATGTCAGTGAAACAGCAATTGACAGGCAACAAAGAGAACTGAATGCATGTAATGCAAATTTGATAGAAAAGACCTCTGAACTGAACAAAATAAAATCTAGTGCGCAGTACCAAGCAATACGTAGAAAGAAAATCTATCTAGAGTCCAAAGAGGCTTGTCTACATGCCCTGGTAAAACAAAGTGTGAAAGAAGAAATCTCCAGTCTAAAACAAAAAATTAGAAGCCTGCAAACTCAACTAACGGAACAGAGACTAAAGGTCAAATCTGTCACTGCCGAAAAAACAAAAGCAAAGAATATGGCACATGCAGCACAACAAGACTACATTGGACTGCAGGCTGAGTGTTCTTTATTCTTGACAGAAGAAATTGCTGTAAAAACAGATGCCCCAGGGAAGCCATACACAGAGGAGATTAAAAAGTGTATAATGGAGCTGTGTTGTGAATATGACATTCCAACAAATAAAGCTGGTGATGTAGTGAACACTGTGTTCAAATGGGTTTTTGGCAAAAAAGTGTCAGACACTGTGTCAGCCACCTCAGCTATAAACTTTGTAGATCATGCCCATGTGTTGAGTAAGCTGCAACTTGCAGAAGAAATGCTAAAGTCAGATAGATGGGACTTGCATGTCGATGGTACCACCAGGGATGGGAAAAAATTTGTGTGTCATCAAGTGACCCTGAATTCTGGGCAGACACTTTCTGCTGGGTTTCATACTGTATCTGTTGAGAACAGCTGTACATTGTTGGACAATGTAATATGTATGTTACAAGAGCTGACTCAAATATGTAGTGAGGAAAACAAGGATGGCATGTACAAATCTTTTCTGAGTAAAATGTTTGCTACCATGACGGATAGAGCCAGTGTTAATAAAGCATTTTTTAATAAACTTGCTGAGTACAGAAAAGAACAGTTGGATGAAACTGACAGTGATAACTTGGATTTTTACTTCCTGAACTGTAATGCACATTTTTTGCTCGGCTTATCAACTGCGTGTGAAACCACACTCAAACAAATTGAAAAAGATATAGAATTTCAATGTGGGTCTCGTTTGGGGAGGGGTGCACATGCCAAATTTGCAAGGTTCAATTCATCCGGGGAGTCTTCAGTCGGCAGATTCATCAGAACGGCATGTGATGTACTCGGTCCCCGTGGCGATGCAAAGAGTGGCTGCAAGAGTGACTGGGATGCATTTTGTTCCGAGATCATAAATGACACCTCATTTGTAACAAGCTTCCGGATGAACAGGTTCAACAATTTTTTTGAAGGAGCTGGTAGTCTGTTTTATCATAGAAATCACATTCAAAACTTTTTGACTAATTATATGGCACCACCATTAAACCTGAAACTGGATAGTGTACGCCTTGACAATGAGAGTATAGAGATAGGGGCACTTGTAAGGGCACTTGGGCTCGTATACTTTTGTAATGGTGGTCCATTCTGGAATATGTTGAAAGGGGGAGTAGAATATGTGGACCAATACAAATATATCCAGTCAATGTTGGATCAGATGAAAGAGTGGGCAGAGGACAGTCGTGTATTGCTAAATGAACCCATAAGTGTCTTCCCAGATTTTTCTGTACCTCCGAGCAAAGTTTCCGATGCTCTGACAGAAGAAAACTTAAGTTTGGCTGAAAATGAAGCAATGAAAGAAATCACAAAATCAGCCCTGGAGAGAATTATGGCAAAATTTGTCATTGTCACTGAAAGGCAGTTATGTGATTTTTTGCCTGGAGGAAAATTTGGTGAAGAGGTGTCCCCAGAGTTAAGGCAAAAGATGAAACATTGTCATGTGACAAACTTAGTCTCTGAGTATGAGTTTGGAGACTTGGATTTTAGCCAGTTTCGAAGACGTCATGCTTCTGCCCATTTCCATTCGAGTGTCCAGATGGTTAAGAAAAATAAAACAATTTCTTCCTGGCTATCATCCAAATCTCCACAGGAACAGGCTAACCTAATGAACGTTGCTGCAGAAAAAAGTGAGAAGCTGAGGGAAAATCACAGAAATGTTGAAAAAGAGGTACAAAAACAAATAAAAGCTAAGTTGGAGGAAACACGACGAAAAAAACTTGAGAAAGAAAGCGTGCAAAGGGAAATTTCTCAGAAGCTAATTGATAGTGTGTATAGCCATGGGGGACCTTGTAAAGCACCAAGGGATGTAGATAATTTGATGAAAAGCTGTGACCAAAACAAAGAAAACAACAAAGTAAGATTGGAAATGGTCAAAAATGAAATGAGATATCTGAAAATAGTATTGGAGGTCAAGGATAAACGGTTGATGTTTGGCCAAAAAAAATTAATCGATCTGTTGTCAGACTTAAAATTGGTGCTTGCAGTTGTAGAGTCTCATCCAGAAAATCTTGAAAATGTTTTTACTAGGCCTACTGCTACTACCAGTACAGTCATGGTAAATGGAAAGAGGAAAAGTGTATCTTGTGATGCTGACAGTGACACTAACACTACTACTAGTAATAGTAGTATGACCAAGCGAAGAAAGAAAGAACTTGGAGCCTCAAGCAAAGAAAATTGTATAGAAATAGAACCTACTCAGTTACATGATCCAAGTTCCCAAATAAAGCATGTGTTCAGATTTGAACGACAAGGTATATGGGTGTGTGTAGCTTATGAAACTGAATGGTATATTGGAATGGTGATCAATGTAGACTCTCCTACTGTTGCAACCATTCAATTTTTAAAGTGTGGTCCAAACAACATATTTTGTTGGCCACAGGTGGACGACATTGACAACGTCCATGCTAAATATGTGATTGCTTCTGATGTGGAGATGAATACTCTGAAGGTAAGAGGACAGGCGTGGTCAGTAGTTGAACTTAATTACATCAAAGAATTGTACATACAGTACCATGATATTCACTTCGCCGTGTCAGATGAATTTGAAGTTTAGAATGTCTTAAATTGAGAAAGATGATGAACTGATCACCATCTTTGCTCATTTTAATGCACAATACTTGATATACTTTTCTACTATTTTATGTCCTAAACATAGACAATGGAGTACCAGTAGCATTACTGCCAAGTCTTAGGCCTGTATCTTTGATAGTTGTGAAGTTATGATGGAAAAGGTTTCCCCCTACCCCTGAATTCAGCCAGTATTTGAGTCCAAAATTGCAGTATTAGCTGATGTTAATGCATAGAACTTGAAGTTTTGGGCCTCTATCTTTGATAATTTGGAAGTTATGTTGAAAAAGTCTTCTCTGTTCCCCTAATTTTGAACTTTTAGTTACTTTTACAATTCTGAAATTGCTGTCTGAGCCAAGTTTGGTGCATAATTATCGGAAAAATTAATTATGTAACAGGTATGAAAAAAAATAGGCTTGATGTGTGTATAGTACTGAATGAATATCATGAATTTCAAACATATGAGACTTCAAATATTTAAGTTAGAGACTCCTTAACTTTGGTTCAGAGCTAAAGTTGAAAAACAACACTTTTTTGGTCAATTTAATTACATTATAAAGTCTCATAACTTTTGAACTAATAAAGGTATCTTAATAAAATTTGTATTTATTTGCTTCTCTTGCCATCCTTTATTAAAAGCAACAACAAAAATGCAATAAAAATCACTGTTATTTTTATTCATTGTGATACCTACTATTAGTCGCACTGTCACCATCGACTTTCCACCGTCGGGCCACCGTCGGGCCGACGGTGGTAGTCCGACGTTGGTTTTTCAATCCCTTTCCATTTTTGAGCCACCATCGGGCCGACGGTGGTGTTCCGACATTAGGTTTCAATCCCTTTCCACTTTTGAGCCACCGTCGGGCCTACGGTGGTGTTCCGACGTTAGGTTTCAATCCCTTTCCACTTTTGAGCCACCGTTGGGCCACCGTCAGGCCGACGGCGGTAGCCCACCACTGGTTTGCATTGATTTTCCACATTCGAGCCACCGTCGGGCCACCGTCGGGCCGACGGTGTTGATACGCGCATGCGCAGTTCGTTAAATATGTTTTCCAGCTTGAGTCGCCATCGGGACACGTGCGATCGTTGAGCAGCGTTCTTTTTCAACAAAAAACTCCAGAAATCGGAGGAATTTTAAGGAATTATTTAACAGGTTTGTTTATTAATATGTTTAGATTATTTTGTAAAAGATTTGTAATTTATTACGATGTATTAATGGAATTATTCGTGTTAATACGATTTGAACTACCTGGTATGGAATGTTGACAAAGGACATTCGAGCCACCGTCGGGCCGACGGTGTTGATCCGCGCATGCGCAGTTCTTTAAATTTCCGGCTCGAGTCGCCAGTGGAACATGTGCGATCGTTGAGCAGCCTTCTTTTTCAACAAATAACTCCAGATATCGCAGGAATTTTAAGGAATTATTTAACAGGTTTGTTTATTAATATGTGTAGATTATTTTGTAAAAGTTTTGTAATTTATTACGATGTATTAATGGAATTATTCGTGTTAATACGATTTGAACTACCTGGTATGGAATGTTGACAAAGGACATTCGAGCCACCGTCGGGCCGACGGTGTTGATCCGCACATGCGCAGTTCTTTAAATTTCCAGCTCGAGTCGCCAGTGGAACATGTGCGATCGTTGAGCAGCCTTCTTTTTCAACAAATAACTCCAGATATCGCAGGAATTTTAAGGAATTATTTAACAGGTTTGTTTATTAATATGTGTAGATTATTTTGTAAAAGTTTTGTAATTTATTAGGATGTATTAATGGAATTATTCATGTTAATACGATTTGAATTACCCTGTACGGTATGTTGATGAAGAACCGCCATCTTGGTTTTTTCCGAGAAGACAATGTCACTATAGTGTCAATACATACAGTTGCAAAATATTAGTTTCATTCAAAATTAATAGATATCAAGAACCCTAACCTTATACATTTAATATAATCTTTTTGGTAACTATGTTGTCTATATGTGTACCAAGCGATTTCTTTCTACGTGGAGTGGTTGTTAGAGATATTTCACTTTTTCTGTATTTAAGTAAGCACTAACCCTAACCCTAACCCATACAGAATAAGGAAAATATCTCTACAACCACACCACGTAGAAAGAAATCGCTTGGTACACATATATAGAGAATATCGTGACCAAAAAGGCTGTATTAAATTTATACGGTTAGGGTTCTCGATTTCTATTAATTTTGAATAAAACTAATATTTTTGCACCTGTACGTCGGGGCGACGGCAGCAGCCGCCGTCGAGTCGACGGCGGGAGGTTGGACAAAACAACGCCGGCCCGACGGCGTTTTGTCGCCGTCAGCTCGTCGGCGGTTTCCGCCGTCGGGGTGACGGCGGTAGCCGCCGTCGAGTTGATGGCGGGAGGTTGGACAAAACAACGTCGGCCCGCCGGCAGTTTCCACCGTCGGCCGCTGGAGCGGCCGACGTCGGGCCGACGTCGGGCCGACGGCTGTGTGCTATCTGGGCTATAGCTTTCTGAAGTTGAAGTAAATTTTCCCTACATTAGTACACTCATGAAACTCAACAGACCTTGTTTTGCCATGGAAAGACCAATTATATAATGTCTTAAGTTTCATTATGTGAAGTTTCATGATGATCTGAAGATCCGCACTGGTTTTTTCAAGTTCCTCAGGTTTGTGTTCCACTGATCACTCACCTCTGATTTCTTTGAATTTGTCACTTCCTGATTTAGTATTCGGTGATCTAATTCAATTCAATTCAATTCAATTCTTTATTTCAGACTCAGGATTATGGTAGTTACATAATTCGGTCCATAGTAGGTAGATATAAAAATTAATGTAAATAGGATATAAGTAATAGTATGAATACTACCATACTAACCAATATCAAAATGTTGGTCTACATACAGTAGTTTGTACCAATGCCTCCATATGGCAGATGTAAATCTGAGATCACTCTCTTCTATTTTTACAAGTCCCTGTATTATAACATTTTCTGACTTGTCAAGTCTAGTAATAAATTTGAATGTTAGATTCCTGATAACAGCCTGGAAGGCTGGCACATCAATATTGGCAAACAGCTGACTAGCACTGTGATACCTAGGTAGCCGGAGTAATAACCTCATAATGTCATTATATGCTACATTCAGTTTTCTAATGCTATACATTCTATAGTTCCACCAAATCTGGGGAGTATACAAGGGAGTACAGAAAGTTCTAAATAAATTTACCTTCACATCTTCATAATCTTCAGTTAACATCATTAGTTATATTCCTGAGGTGATTACCTTTAATTTGATATGTTGCTTGATAGGGTTGTGTTGATGACACATTTTTGTCCAAAATGTCATGTTCGTCACATTTTTCTCAAGCTTTATAATACAAATACTACTAACAAAAGGGTCTGAATTTGGCACCTTTAAAGCATCATATCTCAGATTCTAATAATGATATAATAACAAATTAGGTATTTTTATGCAGCATTTAGAATCATCTTGCTGATAAAATGGGGGTTTTCTGCAATTAGGGTGCTTTAAAAAAAATGTCGAAGTATATACTTAATAAGTTAATTATATAGTATGAACGTGTAGAGGTATTTTTAGGGTTCAATGTTCCACCCCGACCCCGACAAAGGTAATTTTCATAACAATATGGCCGTTGGTATAAAAAGTAGGGGGAACAGATAAATATAATTGCAGCTTTATGTGAAACTAAGGAATATATCGTTGCATATTCATTCCAGCTACCAGACTGAGAAGCGGCGCCTGACTGACTCTTGGCATTTGCCATTGGTCGTAATGCAAAGCATTACGTTTGATGCGAGGAAAGGAAGAGTCCCTCCCCCCCCCCCCTCCTAACCCTGCGCTCTCGCGCAGCATTCGCGCCTCGCACGACGTCCGCTGCTCACCCTCGCCCTCCCCCGGCCCTGAGCGTTCACGCCTTCCCTGCCACTGCTCACTTTCTCCCTTATAAGGCCGCCCGCCCGCCTCCTTCAGCCATTCGCCTCCAGTCTCCACCACGCCGCCCTTCTTCTTCTTTGGCACTCCAGCCCGGATCTACTCCACCTCGGACCGCTGCTCCTCGGCCGACCCTACACCATGCCCGGGCGCGGAAAAGGAAAGAGCCGGAAGGGCTCCAAGACGTCTGTCATGGCCACGCCCGGACCCTCCTCGGGCTCCCCGGGTGGCTCCGTCCCGTCTACGGCCCCGGCGTCGCCCGCAGCACCCTCGGACGGCCCCACCAGCCAGACGGCCCTCCTCATCGAGGCCATCATGCGCCTCACCAGCCGCATGGACACCCTCGAGACGGGGCAAGCCCGACGGGCCCCGGGGAGCCCCCCGCCCACGCCGAGGCGGGAGCCCGCCTACAGCCTGCCGCACGTCCCGGCGCCTCAGGCATACGCCGCAGCCGGGAGCCGGCTGCCGCCTCCACCTCAAGTGACTCAGCCCGGAGGCCTACACCCGCAGTACGAGGGGTACACCCGCGCCCACGCCAGCTCGGCACCGCCGCCCACCTACCGCCAGGACCCCGTGGAGCACACCCCAGCATCCGCGGCCGACGCGGTGCGCGAGATACTGGCATCCGCCGAGGCGCAGCACACCGTACGCCACCGAGGTATTCCCTCTGATTACGTGTTCCCCTGCGACCTCGTGGAGAGGGGGGTGGGGCGCAAGGCGGTGAAGCTCGGAGAGGCCACTAAGGACGAGTATAACCTCGCCCTCCTCTCCATGGTCAACCACCCCTCCTTCCCGGACCACTCCCTCCAGGGCCTACACCACCACCACCTCACCGTCATGAGAGACATCCTCATCCACCCCTGGCCAACCGTCCGCCGGTACTCGGAAACGATTTTCTCTTGGATCGCGGACGGAAGGCTCCCCCAGGGGTGGCATGACCCTGTGGCCCTCAATATGCTCAGGGTCGACTCCCTCACCACCCCCGCCCAGCAGCCCTCTACAGCCGCCCCCGCTCGCCCAACAGACCCAGCCAGAGCCCGCCAACAGCCCCGCTCCCAGCCCGAGGCCTGGATCACCTACAGCAGGGACCTCCACGGGGCCCCATGCAACGCTTGGAACCGGGACCCTGCATCCTGCACCCAAGCCGGCCCCGCGGAGGCCCACGGCCAAGGGGGCGCCAAGCAGCGGCATACGTGCGCTTACTGCGCCAATGTGCGCAAGATGTTAACTGCGCACAGTGAGGACGTGTGCAACTCTAAGCGCAACCGTGAGCGCGCGATGCCCGCCACCTCGGCGGATTTTTAGTCCGCCGGTGTCCCCCGGCCGGCCCGGAGGCCTTTAACCGGCCCACTACTGCTCAGATCAGCCCCGCCGACATCCACAACCTAGCCAGCCCCCATGTCACCACCCCCGGCCTCGGACCGCCGCTCCTCCTCGGACCGATCCGACCGGCCAAACACCGGGCCGCCCCGGGCACCACCAGAGTCCCCGAGGCCCAGCCCGCCCACCTCACCGGAGCCGCTCCAGCCAGCACCGCCTCCACCGCCCGGGATCCCCTCACGCCCACAAGGCCCTCGCCGCCTCCCTACACCGGCTGTCTACCAGCACCATCGACCCAGACTTCCACCTCACCCTAGGCGACACCGCCTTCCTCAGCCCCCCCGACCCCGAACCCGACCCCCCCCCGCCCCTCCCCCCTACCCCTCCTCCCCCCACCCAGCAGGACTTCGCTGCCCCTCTCGCCCGCCCCCACCGCACCTCCTCGCCCGACCGCCACCCAGCCCCCGCCCCCGCCCCGACACTCGACGAGCCCACCGTCGACGTGATCAACCCCCACCTGCAGGACACCCTCCCAGCCGCCCCCTCCTGCGGCCCCACCCCCTCCCAGTACCGCTCCACCCTCCTCTCCTCCTGGCCCCACACCACCGGCGAGGCGTGGGCCCGCTACCCCGCATTTAACCATGCCTACACGACCCTCCGGAAAGCGGGCCTTCCTAATTTTTTGGCCGCCCGCATTCCCCTCCCCTCGGGCCTCCACATCCCCGCCTGGCGCACCCACCTCCGCCACTACCCCGACCCCGCCGTCCTCGACTTCCTCGAGTTCGGCTTTCCCGCTAACTACTCCGCCTCTACCCTTCCCCGCCCTTCCTTCTCCAACCACCGAGAGCCCCCCGAGTACCTCTCCCACATCCGAGACTTCGTCGACACGGAGCTGGCCCTCGGCGCCCTTATCGGCCCCTTCACCGTCCCCCCCTTCACCCCCTGGACCCAGGTCTCCCCTATGATGACCCGCCCCAAGGCCGACTCGGGAAAGAGGCGGGTCATCGTCGACCTCTCCTACCCCCCGGGGGCGAGCGTGAACTCGGGCATCCCCCAGCGCGAGTTCCTCGGGGAATCCCACACCTCACACCCTCCCCTCCGTCGCCGACGTAGGCTGCCGCCTCATCGACCAGGGCCACGGGGCCTACGTCTGGACTGCCGACATCTCCCGGGCCTACCGCCAGCTCCGTGCCGACCCCCTCTCCTGCCCCCTGTTCGGCATCTGCCTCGACGGCAACACCTATATAGACCTTGCCCTCCCCTTCGGGTGCCGCACCTCGGGCGCTGCCTGCATTCGCGTCACCGCTGCAGTGGCCTGGATCATCCGGCGCGAGGGTTTCCACGCCCTCGTCTACGTCGACGACTTCATAGGCTGCGAGGGCTCCTACCTGAGGGCGTGCCAGGCCTTCGACGCCTTCCTCGCCCTCACCGCTGCCCTCGGCCTCGACGTAGCACCCGGAAAGTGCCATCCTCCCGCTGTCCGCCTCCTCTGGCTAGGGTTCGCCCTCGACAGCGAGACGATGACCATCCGGGTCGCCCTCGCCAAGATCCAGGCCCTCATCGACGACTGCGACGCTCGCATCGCCCGGCCCACCCTCGGGAAACAACAGCTGCAAAGTCTCCTGGGCCGCCTCAACCACGTGAGTGGCTGCGTGCTCCCCGGCCGGAAGTTCATGGCTCGGCTCCTCGGGGCGCTCCGCAGCTGCTTCGGCGCCGCCTCCATCACCCTCGCCGACGACGCCCTCCGGGATCTGAGGTGGTTCGCCGCTTATGGACGAATCTCCAACGGTATCCACCTCCTCCGAGCCCCGGAGGGCCGCCGCTGGGTGATCGAGTGCGACTCCTGTCTCACCGGGGGCGGCGCCCACTCCCCCACGCACTACTAGGCCCGAGGGTACTCCTCGGGGTTCCGGGCGCGCTTCCCCTCCATCCACGAACTCGAGGCGGTCAACCTCGTCGTCGCCCTCCACTCTCTCCTCCCGGTAAACATCGCGGGGGCGACGGTGGTGGTCTACACCGATAACATGGCCTCGGCCACCGCCCTCGAGTCGGGACGCGCCCGAGACCCCACCCTCGGGACCTGCGCACGGGAGCTCTGGTTGCTGGAGGCCTCCGGCTCCTTTCACCTTCACATCACCCACAAGCCCGGGGCGGACCTCCTCCTCGCCGACGCCCTAAGCCGCGCCCACCTCGCCGGCCCCTGGGCCGAAACGGCTCGGAGCGAGGTGGTCCGCCTCGGGCTCGCCCCCACTGCCGCCTCACATGACGCTTTCCCTTTCCATCCTGGCTTGTAGGCTACCTGCCCGCCGAGATCGATGACGTCGCCCGCCACCGCCTCGCAGCCCTCGCCCCGGCGACCTGGAAGAACCGCCGTCGCCAGGCCGAGGACTTCGTCAGCTTCACTGTTGCCCGAGGTGTGGACCCCCTCGCCCCGTCGGCCTTCGACGTCGCCGCCTTCACCGCCTCCCTCTTCGCCCGCGCCCTCGCCCCGGCCTCCGTCAAGAACGCCGTCTCGGGAGCGCGGACCTGGGTGGAGGGGGCGGGGGGCCTCACCTCGGGCTTCGACGCCCGCCTCGCCAAGGACGTCTGCCGGGGGGGGGGCGAGCGCTCCCCCGCCCACGTCCCGCGTCAAGCCCCGCCCCTCAGGCCGCACCAGCTGACGCTCGCCATCAACCACCTCGCCCGCGCAGGGCCTACCTCACTCGTTCCTCGGGCCGCCCTCCTCCTCGGGTACTTCGGCATGCTACGCCAATCTAACCTCCTGGCTCCGAGCCCCGAGGGGTGGGGGGGCCCCCACACCCTGACCCGCGCTGACGTCCGCCCCGCGCCCGGGGGCCTCCGGCTCCTGATAAGGAGTTCCAAGACCATCTCCGGGCCCTCGGGCGCGGTGGCCCTCTTCGTCCCTGCCATCCCCGGATCGCCTCTATGCCCGGTATCGGCGTGGCAGCTCGCCCTCGCCCAGTCTCCCGCGCCCCAAGACGCACCGGCCTTCTTGATGCCCTCCGGCCGGCCTCTCGACCCACGCTCCCTCACCGAACTCCTGAGGGGCGCCCTTAAGGCCCAAGGGGTTCCGGCGCCCGAGGCCTTCACCCTCCACAGCCTCCGCCGGGGCGCCGCCCAGGCCTGCCAGCGCGCCGGGGTGCCCCTCCCCGACATCATGGCCCAGGGGACCTGGACCTCCGAGGCGGTGCACTCGTATGTACACCGCCTCGCCCCCTCGGGTGCGCCTCGAGCCCTCTCCTCCGTTTTGGTGGAGGGCTCTTCGGCGCACCCCCGTTCATAGACCCTCAGGACTCCCTCCTCGGGCCTTTCCCTCGGACACTCATTTCAGCCTATAGCCTACCCTCGATATTCTCTTATGTT